>CAKNYM010048384.1:57609-86583 GCA_932195095.1 Andricus curvator | reverse complement strand
TAAATCGTTCCAACAGACAAAATAACTACTAATGGTGAGTCGACGATACAAGTGCACCGGATCGCGCACCAGGTAGTTTAGCACGTATTCTACGAGAACTTTTTTGAAATTTAAATGGTTCCAACAGCCAAAATAACTACTAATGGTCAGTCGACGATCCCGGTGCACCGGATCCCGCACCAGGTACTTATTTTGACGGTTGCCATAATTTGAATTTTAAGAAAGTTCTCTTAGAATACGTGCTAAAGTACCTGGTGCGCGACCTAGTGCACCCGGATCATCTCCTGACCATTGGCAGTTATTTTGGCTGTTGGCATAATTTGAATTCGAAGAAAGCTCTCTTAGAATACGTGCCAAAGTACCTAGTGCGCGACCTAGTGCACTTGGATCGTCGACTCATCATTGGTAATTATTTTGGTTGTTGGAACAATATAAATTTTAAAAAAAGTTCTCGTAGAATACGTGCTAAACTACGTGGTGAGCGATCCGGTGCACTTGGATCGTCGACTCACCATTGGTAGTTATTTTGGCAATTGGAACAATTTAAATTTTGAAAAATTCTTGTAGAATATGTGCTAAAGTACGTGGTGAGCGACCTAGTGCACCCGGATCGTCGACTGACCATTGGCAGTTATTTTGGCTATTGGAACAATTCAAATTTTTAAATAATTTCTCGTAGAATACGTGCTAAACTACCTGGTGCGCGATCCGGTGCACTTGGATCGTCGACTCATCATTGGTAGTTATTTTGTCTGTTGGAACAATTTAAATTTTGAAAAATTTCTCGTAGAATACGTGCTAAACTACCTGGTGCGCGATCCGGTGCACTTGGATCGTCGACTCATCATTGGTAGTTATTTTGTCTGTTGGAACAATTTAAATTTTGAAAAAGTTCTCGTAGAATACGTGCTGAACTACCTGGTGCGCGATCCGGTGCACTTGGATCGTCGACTCATCATTGGTAGTTATTTTGTCTGCTGGAACAATTTAAATTTATAAAAATTTCTCGTAGAATACGTGCTAAACTACCTGGTGCGCGATCCGGTGCACTTGGATCGTCGACTCACCATTGGTAGTTATTTTGGCTGTTGAAGCAATTTAAATTTTAAAAAAGCTCTTGTAGGTGACGTCTTGAACAACCTAGTGCACGACCCGGGGTACCCGGAGCATCGACTCACCATTTGGAGTTGTTTCGGCTGTTAGCACAATTTAAATGTTTTAAAAGTTCTCGTAGATGACGCCTTGAACGACCTGGTGCACGTTCTGGTGCACCCGGGTAGTGGACTTACCATTTAGAGATGTGTCGGCTATTGGCAAAGTTAAGATTTTAATTTTCAACGCGGGCTAATGTTCTCTAACAGTTTCATATTCTTAAGAATATTCATTTGTGTTTAGTGTGGCCTAAGCATGGGAGACGGACAGGAGCAACGCTTAAGCCATGTACCATGCAGCCGTGACCCAATGTTTAGCCACATATTTCCAAGTTTTTTGCCACGCTTGAGCCATGCTTCAGCCAAGCAAACTTTTTCACGCGGGTTGTTTGTTCAATTAACAAAAACTGTTCATAATTTAAACAATATTTATGAAGAAATGCACAGTTTGACCATTTTTTCGTAAAAAGTATTAATTTTCTTTGCGGATTCAACAATAAATGTCTTGCCAATAATTCCTTCTTGTCACATTTTTCTAATTAGGGAAAGGTGTTGATTGTTTAAACAATATTTATAAACAAATTCACAGTGTGACCATTTTTCAATGATAAAGTTTTCTTGCGAAGTGAGCTAAGAAACCCAAAGTCATTACGTGTATTAATCAAAGGTGTGATGGGTTTTTAGTTACAGTGTTATCAAATTAAGTTTTTTATTAGGAATCGTATCTTGACAACAACCGAAGATGCTAAGAATTTGAACTTGTTTATAAATATTGTTTAAACAATCAACACCTTTTCCTAATTAGGAAAATGTGACAAGAAGGAAAAATTGGTAAGACATTCTTGGAAAAATGGTCAAAATGTGCATTTATTTATAAAATTTAAAAAAAAAATCAATATTTTTGATCAGTTTGAACAAAATTACAGCTAGGAGTTACTAATGATACAATTTTAATAGGTTCCGCAAAAAAAATTGACCCTATTCGTGAAATAATGTTAAAGATGTGAATTTGTTTATAAATATTGTTTAAATAATTACCAGTTGCTGTTAATTTGAAAAAAAATGACAGCAAGGAGTCATTGGCAATACATTTTTGGTCGATTCTGAAGAAAAAAAATGAAGCCTATTCATTGTGAGATACGAAAGCTGTGTATTTGTTTATAAAAATTGTTTAAATAATGCTGCCAAGCAGCAGATATTTTTAAATAATCATAATTAAGCATACATTTCTCTCATATTCTATATAAAAACTGTGAATTTCAAACAATTAATCATTGCGAATCACAAAAAATGGCTTTTGTTCATTAATTTGTTTAAAACATTATAAACAATTTTTTTTCTCACTCTAACCTACTGAAAGCTATTTCTAGATAGTAATTACACTGAGTTAAGCTCTTCTCTAGTCAATTCGCAGATCTTACAAAAAATAGGTACATCTGAAAAGTTAGGATAAAAATATTGTTTATTTTGTTGTTAAATAAAAAATGTTGGTTGAGCCAAATCAAAATTCTCGCACCGACTTGATATACCAGATTTTTGTCCACAAAAAGTGCTTTTGGCTACACTGTGCGCCCGGGGTAGCCCGTATTTTTGACTGATATTTTTTGAAAGAAATGGAAGAAAATAATGTTTACTGAAAATTATAAGAAGTGAAACATGAATTAATTATTGTTTATAACAATGTAATAAACAAATTCGTAAATATGCCATTTTCCAATAGAAACATTTCGTTTTTTCTAGGAGAGTCAAATGATTGTATCTTTCCAATGGTCGTTCACTGTAATCATTTGCTACTAGACAACAATTGTATATTATTCAAATAAAATTAATAAACAAATGCATCATTTGGCCATTTTTCAGTAGATAAGTTTTGTTTCTTCATTAGAGTCAACTACAAATCTTTCACTGATGATCGTTTACTATAGATGTTGTACTTTCTAGAAACAATAATTCATTATTTAAACAACATTAATAAACAAATCTATAATACCGTCATTTTTTAGCAGATAAGTTTCGTTTCTTTATGAGAATCAACTACAAATTTTTCACTGATGATCATTTACTATAGATGTTGTACTTTTAAAAAACAATTATTTATTATTCAAACAAAATTAATGAACAAATGTATAATTCCGACCTTTTTAGCAGACGAGTTTTCTTTCTTCAGCAGAATCAACCATGAATGTCTCCCCAATGGTCTTAGGTTATGGATATTGGTTTTTTTTTATAACAATCCATTATTTAAACAAGTTTGATAAACGGATTCATCCATCGACCAGTTATCAGTTAATCAAAAAAGTTATCGAAAATTATGTAAAGGTAAGTGAGATTACTGGCATTGAAGTGAATTTAATAAAAAACTTATACATTATATTACAAGTTCTGGCTTGCGGTAAAGCTATCCATACTGAACGCTTCCATGAATTTGCCACTGAGACTGCTGAGATTTTCCTGGAGAAGTACAGTTGGTACTTCATGCCTGCATCTATGCACAAAGTTCTAGTTTACGGCGCAAAAATTATTGACTCTTTTGGTGTAGCAATTGGTCAATTATCGGAAGAGGCTTAAGAAGTGAGGATTAATGATTTTAAGAGGTACAGAGAAAACAACACCAGGAAGACATCAGCTATTCGTATGAATAAGGACCTACTTGCAAAGTTTAAGAACTGATTTTCCGAAAGTTGCAAGACCCTTGCTTCCAGAAACCCAGGCACTCCTCCTTGATCCTTAAAAAGTGATTAAAGATATAAAAATAGGCCCACTGGTAAAACATTTCAGTCAATCATGCTAACAAAAATTTTTAACTGATAACTGGTCAAATGAAGAATCCGTTTCTCAAACTTGTTTAAATAATGGATTGTTATAAAAAGAAAACCAATATCCATAACATAAGACCATTGGGGAGATATTCATGGTTGATTCTGCTGCAGAAACAAAACTCATCTGCTAAAAAATGGCGAAATTGTACATTTGTTTATTAATTTTGTTTGAATAATAAATAATTGTTTTTTAAAAGTACAACATCTATAGTAAATGATCATCAGTGAAAAATGTGTAGTTGATTCTGATAAAGGAACGAAACTTATCTGCTGAAAAATGGCGGTATTATACATTTGTTTATTAATTTTGTTTAAATGATGAATAAATGTTTTAGGAAGTACAACATCTATAGTAAACGATCATCAGTGAAATATCTGTAGTTGACTCTGATCAAGAAACAAAACTTATCTACTGAAAAATGGCCAAATGATGCATTTATTTATTAATTTTGTTTAAATAATATACAATTGTTGTCTAGTAGCAAATTATTACAGTGAAAGACCATTGGAAAGATACTATCATTTTATTCTCCTAGAAAAAAAACCGAAATGTTTCTATTGGAAAATGGCATATTTAGGAATTTGTTTATTACATTGTTATAAACAATAATTAACTCATGTTTCACTTCTTTTAATTTTGAGTAAAGATTCTTTTCTTCCATTTCCTTCAAAAAATATCAGTCAAAAGTACTTCGTTATCGCAAATAGAGAAGATTTATTATTGTTTTTAGCAATTTTCTCATAGAATGGAGTTAGAAAGACGCGGTTTTTTATCATAATTATTTATAATATTATACTTGAATAATGCTAGAAAGATACCGATTTTTTTTAAATTTCTGGCTTTTTGTCCAATTTTCATCTGGAGTGAAGTAATAATAAATTCAAGTTAACAAAATAATTGTTTAAACAATTTATTATAATTATTAATAATATTATATTTGAATAATGCTGAAAAGATGCGGTATTTTTTTTAATTTCTGGTTTTTTGTCCACTTTTCATTCAGAGTGAAGTAATAATGATTTCAAGGTAACAAAATAATTGTTTAAACAATTTATTATACTTATTAATAATATTATAATTGAATAATGCTAGAAAGATGCGGTTTTTTTTTAATTTCTGGCTTTTTGTTTAATTTTCATTTGGAGTGAAGTAATAATGAATTTAAGTTAACAAAATAATTGTTTAAACAATTTATTATCATTGTTGATAATATTCTCTTTGCTTAATCGGTAGAATGTTGCGGTTTTTTCTGAAATTTTCAACTGTTTGTTTATTTTTTATTAGGCTTGACTTGATAATCAATTAGATTTAACAAAAATAATTGTTTAAACAAATTATTCTTATAATAATAATATAGGTATTTTTTTTCGACATACTTCAGACCAAATGGAAGGAGATTAGTTGTTGAATCCTTTATTGCACACTTTCAGTAGCCAACGTTTCGAAAACATATGTTTTCCTCATCAGGACAAAAACATTTCGAAGTTCATCAACATCTTAAAAATTTCTATAGATTCCTATTCCTCTTTTTCATTGCTATGTAAATATATAAATTAATTTTAGTTTTAATTAATATCATTTAAGTAAAAATTTGTTTTTTGAGGTTAAAAATTGTAATTGTAATATTTACCTTAAAAATCTTCATTTTCCAGTTAAATTTTGCTAAAAATTATTGATTACTTTAGATTGTTTTGTATATTCTAAATATCATGCTTACTACATTAATCATTTAGTTAATTTAGTTAAAATTATATCAGAGACATAACAGACGTTATGCTCCATTTTTGCGAAGAGAAATAGAGAGAAATAGAAATCTTAACAAAGACAGAAATTAGCAATGACGTATCATCAATTTATATTATAAGGTGCTATAGTTTCTAAATAAATCTAATTACTATATTGAATTGATGGAGTTAGAAAATTAAATTATTAACAAATTTATAAATTGTTTTGAAATTTAAAGTATTATTATTCATAGAAAAAATTCATCAATCTGGAATTTTGAAAATTCAAATAATTTTTTAATTAAATTAGAGAACCAATAATTATATTATATATTGGACTATAATTATTAAGATCAGAAATTATATTAAAACAATTATTGCTGTTTTTCTTTATAAAAAACATTTCTGCTATTAATCTTTTTAATTCATTAGGTTCATGATGTAAAACTATAACATTATCCCAATCAATCAAATGTCCAGTTTCAACCTGATGTGTTGCTATGACTTTATGGTTTTTAGGATTTTGTCTCAAATTATCATGATGTTCTTTTATTTTTGTAGCAAGTAACCTACTAGTTTGACCCACATAACATTTTTCACAATTCAAACATTGAATTTTATATACTACATCAGTGAGTTGCAATTTATCTAATATATCTTTTCCTAATTTTATAAATTTATCAAGTTTAGAATCAATTCTAAAATTTGCTGTAATATTAAAATCATTTAAAATTCTTTTAATTTCAAAAGATAACTTTCCATGATAAGGAATTGATACTATATGTCTTCGCAAAAATGGAGCATAACGTCTGTTATGTCTCTGATATAATTTTAACTAAATTAACTAAATTATTAATGTAGTAAGCATGATATTTAGAATATACAAAACAATCTAAAGTAATCAATAATTTTTAACAAAATTTAACTGGAAAATGAAGATTTTTAAGGTAAATATTACAATTACAATTTTTAACCTCAAAAAACAAATTTTTACTTAAATGATATTAATTAAAACTAAAATTAATTTATATATTTACATAGCAATGAAGAAGAGGAATAGGAATCTATAGAAATTTTTAAGATGTTGATGAACTTCGAAATGTTTTTGTCCTGATGAGGAAAACATATGTTTTCGAAACGTTGGCTACTGAAAGTGTGCAATAAAGGATTCAACAACTAATCTCCTTTCATTTGGTCTGAAGTATGTCGAAAAAAAATACCTATATTATTATTATAAATTTATATCACTCAGACAAACAACATCGCTTAAAACACCATCATTAATCTAACAAATTATTCTTGTTTATGACTATGTTCATCTATATCGATCGCGCCTGATAGTTGCGGGTTTTGGCAATTTTTACCTTTCTGTCCTTTTTTCACTTAGTGAGGTAATAATTAATTCAAGTTAACAGAAAAGTTTTTCAAACAATTTAATATTGTTTATAGCTATCTTTTCTTAGATAAGTACTAGAAAGTGACGGGTTTTTCTAAAATCTTTCACTTTGCTTCGCCTGCCTAATTACTAACAATTAATATATAAACATTAGAGATTTGCAATTCCAAGTTTTTCTTTTACGCTTTGCAATAAACTTCTTGTTGTAATAAAAAAAAAAACTTTTACAAGTCATTTAAAGACCTAGTCCTTCCACCTATTCCTAAGTATTCTATTCTTTGTTTTTGCCTCTTGTGTAAAAGAGTTTCTTTTCTTTAAATTAATTTTTTTAAGCATTTGGAAAAGAGCGAAAATAATTCACTCACAACAACAATACCTTTCGAAAAATCATTTTTGTTGTGGTTGACTTATTACTTGTTCATAAATAAAAAGGCGATGCAAAGTGAAAGATTTTAGAAAAAACCGCCACTTTCTAGCACTTATCTGAGAAAAGATAGTTATAAACAATATTAAATTGTTTAAACAACTTTTCTGTTAACTTTAATTAATTATTACCTCACTAAGTGAGAAAAGGACAGAAAGGTAAAAATTGCCAAAAACCGCAACTATCAGGCGCAATCGATATAGATGAAGATAGTCATAAACAATAATAATTTGTTTAAACAATTATTTTTGCTAAATATAATTAATTATCAAGTCACGCCTAATAAAAAATTAACTAAAAGTTGAAAATTTCAGAAAAAACCGCAACATTCTACCGATTAAGCAAAGAGAATATTATCAACAATGATAATAAATTGTTTAAACAATTATTTTGTTAACTTGAATTCATTATTACTTCACTCCAAATGCAAATTAAACAAAAAGCCAGAAATTTAAAAAAAACCGCATCTTTCTAGCATTATTCAATTATAATATTATTAGTAAGTATAATAAATTTTTTAAACCATCACTATTGTTAACATTGATGAACTATCACTTCCCTCTAATTGAAAATTGGACAACAAATGGACAATTTGTGAAAAAACCGCGTCTTTCTAACTACATTCTATGAGAAAATTGCTAAAAACAATAATAAATTGTTTAAACAATTAATGAAAATATCTAATTTTCAGCATAAAGTTATATTTGTGTATTAGAAACAATTCGAATTAAAAAAAACGCAAAAAAATCATAATTAGCGCCAAAAACTCGCAAAACCCATTTTTTCACTTATGGGGTTTCTTTGGGACCCTATAAAGCAGACATATGGGGGTGATATTTGAAAAGTGATATTTTATTCGTATTCTATGGCTAATTGTGAAGAGAAATGTTGAGTTTCAACTCGATTGAGATAATATTGATGATTCTGATTAAGATTTACAAAAACGTCTTTTTTTCTTATGGGAAATACATGTTAAACTTCATTTTTGGGTGGATTCGAACAAATTTGGGGGGTGTCCCCATAAAAATTCGAAAAAAAATTTTTTGGACCACCCTAACTGCAATGATTTCTGAAATATATGCTTTCTTCAAAATGTTAATCAATTACCAAAAAACAAATTCAAATTTTTTTAAAAAATAATTTGAATCTCTCATGTGGTTTTAAGTGATATTCATGAAACTAAATTTATGGTAATGTATTCTACTGACAGATTTTCGTACCTTACGGTAAAAAACCGAAACAAGAATATCACACTTACTCTAGCAAGAGTCTGTTTCTTGATTATCCTATCATAATCCATCATAAAAATATTTTCAGTAATAAAAATCTAACATTTGCAGAAAAATATAGGATATCTAAGCAATACATAATATAATCATTTATTCTATAAAAAATTTCAATAGAAGGTGCTTTATGCCTAAATAATTCAAATTGAAATACGAGATGACAAAATAAACGATTAGAATTTTTTAAAAGATTCTCAGTTCCTTTGAAAATAATTCATTAAAGCAATAGTTAAAACTCAGCAGAGATAACGTTGGATCAACAAAGTACTTCAATTAAAATGTGTTCATAGTATAAAAAAAGATTTGTGCGCAAGGTTCATGGTCGTAGTATATATGATATTGAAAAAGCAATGCCATATATAACAAATTATATCAAACAGTTCTCACAGCTTGCACAAAGATTTCACCAAAACAGGTTCTTATTGATATAACGTTATCTCTCTGGAGGCTTGAACTAATGACAGCCACCTCCTTTTAAGATTAGATGTCTAATTACACAGCCATAAAAAAAAATTTCTGGCCTGAGGGTCAAACCATGTTTATTAGATGTTTTTGGGGTCGCTGAACCCAAATACGAAGCTCATTTCACCCCAGAACGTCAGGTTTTTGTCATAACCTCAAAAAGTCTTTACAGCCACACAAAAATAAAAAACAATTCTGGCCTGGGGGTCAGGCCATTTTTACTATTTGTTTTTGGGGTCGCTGAAACCTACCCTCACAGCAAATAGAATATACCGGGATATCTCATTCGATCCCATTTATCTCTCAGGTTGTCCCAGGGAACCCATTACCATTTCCGTTGGATATCCCATAGGGCGGAAATTGGGATATCCCCAGGATATCCAGGAGATCCCTGGGACGTTTATGGGATATTCAAATGTCCCAAGTAGGACATAAAATTTTTTTATATATCCTACTTGGGACATTTGAATATCCCATACACGTCCCAGGGATGTCCTGGATATCCTGGGGATATCCCAATTTCCGCCTTGCAGGATTTTCGACGGGTTATCCCTAGGATATCCCTGGGACAACCTGGAAGATAAATGGGATCGAATGGGATATCCCGGAATATCCTATTGCTATGAGGGTAATATATTCAACTTCATAGTCTCTTTAACCCATTACCATTCTACCCCTTCCCCCCTTGACATTCATAACTTCTCTACCCTACAACCTAAAATTCCAATAAACATATAACCTCAAAAATTATAAATAACGAATAACAAATGACGGGCAGATAGCATTTTACTCATTCTCTTCTTTTGAACTATAATTGGCTAACTGGGCTCGGATTATAGTATGATTTTAAGGTTATGCCAAAAACTCGCAAACCCAAATTTTTTATTTGTATGGTATTTTTTACCCCAAAAACACAGACTTATGTAGGTGACATTTAAAAAATAAGTTTTGATTCGTATTCTATGGCTAATTTTAATGAGATATGTTGAGCTTCAACTAGATCCATATAATATTGACTATTCTGTATCAAATTTGAAAAAACGTATTTTTTCTGCTCATGGGAAATATGTGTTAAACTTCTTGATTGGGGCTTGCGGAACCTCTAAATATAATTTTTTTAAATAAAAAAAAATATATTTATTTTCTTGTAAATTCAAACAAATTTTCGGTCGATTTGGGGGGGAGGGGGTGCCTAAATTTGAACTGTACTCTCCGAGAAATTTTCATGGATTTCCATATTGTTGGTGTTTTCTGAACGTAAGTTTTTGGGCTGATCTGCAAAATATTTGTTTGGTCGGTTGGTGGATCCTTTTCTACTTCTGAACGCTCATTTTTATGAATAATTAATATGTCCATTTTTTAACCTGAAGATATTTAAAGAAAAGAACCTGAGCCTTTTTCATACAAGAAAAAAATAAGCTTAAGTTCGAAAAAAGTTTGCTGAAATTTTGTTATAAACTGATGAATTACAGTTTTTTTTTTGAATTATAAATATTTTAAATATAGAAGAGTTCCTATGCTTTGAATACTTTGTCACTTCTCTCCATCCGCGGCTGTTATCTTAGGAAACATATAGTGATTAGGTTTAATTAATTTTCATTTTTTTAGAGAAAAATATAGTAGCACTTTTCAGTTTATACTTATTATTAGATGATATATCAAAAATCAAATAAAGGAAAGATTGAATTTTCATGTAAGGCTGTTTCTAGATTCACCGAGAATCAGCGAGTTTTGATAAAATATTTCTGGGTGCCTGGATACTTCATTTAAAGAAACTAAATGACTTAAGTGAAGCTAGTATTCCACAAATTTGATATGAATCAAAAAATGTGTTCCAAATTAATAAATCAACACCTTTTTCAAATCAATAAAAAATTTAAAAAAATTAAATACTAGAATTTATACGTATCATAAATTTATAACTAAACAGAACTATTTTTACATTTTTTTCTCATTTTCGCAAATGATTGAGTCGACGTTCAATACAGTTTTAACTACTTAATTTAATTGGTTTCAAAGTGAATATACTTATTTTGCAGAAATCGAGTGCATTCAGTTGAATCTAAGTAAATTTAATGTAAAGATAATTTGTCATATGAATTATGAACTTTTAAAGTAGAATTATATATATTTTATAATACATCTAAATAATGTACCCTACCTAATACATTTCCAAAGACGTGATAATTCGTAGTAATATATTTTTTTTTCTTTCATATTGTCACATTTTTTATCGCAGATGTTAACCAGGCCAAACGAACTTTGTTTTTTTGGTCCGTTATTATACCTTGAAACTTGATTTGTCATCTTGATACAGATTCAGATTTGATTCTTCTGATATGTTTATGAAGGTGAACAATATAATCAAAATCACGCACATCGAAAAAAAAATTTGCAATTCATCATGTTGTTTTGTAGAAATCAAATTCAACATAGATAGAGAAATATTAATATCACTTATACACAGAAAAAACTAAAGTTTCATTTCGAGTGATAATAACTTTAGAAGAAATTGAAATATTTATCAGTTTTTATATAGATCCTGACAGCGAATGCAGCTGCTATTTAAAATTAATTTGACAAAATATAATCGGGGTCATTCACAAGATACGTGATACGTTAAGGAGGGGGAGGGCCTTTCAATGTATCATTCTTCATGCTAAGTGCAAGGGAAAATGCATCAAGCAGAGGGTGGGGGTGTTTAATGTTCCTGAAAAATGTATCACATATTTTGTGAGTCACACCATGTAAAAGAAAATTGAAACCCTGTATTTTTTAACAGATACCGAAAAAACGTGAATTTTAGTAGATGCCTAAAATATTTGTACATTCTCATCATTTATTATAGACGATCATTTCAGAATATAAATCTGAATTAGTAAAAGTTTCACTAATTGTATTAGTGAATTAAGAGTTTGACTAATTAAATAGTAATACTATAGTGGTGTGCGAAATTTATTGGGGTTGTGTTGGCTTTTTAGATTGGCAAGTACATTTCCTTGAGACAAGAGTAATTTTTTCACACGAAGAAAATAATGTATCTTCCGTATTTGTGATAATATTTCTGTTAGTCATACATATTGCATCATTTTGCATTAATCTTTATTTGCAGCATTTTTTAGTAGTTTTTGGCCGTTAAAACTAGAACCGTTGGTAAAAAAATGCTGGTTAAAGAACTCCACCTTTTTTATAAAAGTGTGTCAAAGCGCAATCTAATCAGATTAGTCTTTTAAAGGTTATCAAGTAGACAGACGACAAACACAGCGGCAGTAGCAACGACCAAAACCACCGCCACGGTCACCACCAAGGCCACGGCCACTGCACCGGTGATGACGACGACGACGACAACGATAACGATGACAATGACGACAGACTGTTTTTTCGGATATAGGGTATTAAGAATCTTCACTCGTAAAATAAATCAGAAATGAAATTCAAAATGACGAGGATCTTGAGAAAGTGATCGCTTCAACCGACACTGTTTTTCATTCCATAAATTTAGAAGAAGCGAAAGAAAACGATGATACAAGTATGATGATGAATGAGAAAATTTTCATTTTTTGTAAGAAACCTTCCAGTTTTAATTTTTGCATCAAGTTTGCATCAAGTGTAGTGGGGCGGTGCACGATATTTGTGGTTCAGTGAGTGAAAATTAAGACGAAGGATGTCTTAGGAAAATAACGTGCTTTATTTGTCATCAAGCGAATAAAATATTGCGTGAAAACTGCTGACGATAAGCATCCTGCGGCTTTGCTCGGTGATTCTGTGATGAAACCAGTTCCAGAAGTCGACCTTTGTCGTAGTGATTCTCAAAACATACATGGTGCCATTGTCGATATAGTAGATTTGAATTTCTATAAAATTATAACTAAGGGGGGAACTCTGGAACAACTGTTTACTCGGTCCCAGTTGCTTCAAAGATCCTGAGTTGAAATTTTAACGGTACATTAAACCTGCTGATTTTAGATAATACCTCCTTTGAGCCTATTTTAGCCTGCACATCCTACTTTGATTTTCAAGACCTCATTTGATCTTCCTACATTTTTGTAAATCAATTTTTAAATATTTTTTTCAGTAATAAAACGAAAAATTGAATTTAAATCTATCTCTGCAAAAACGATAATGTCGGTAAGGTCGGAGAATTACTTTAAGAAGATGAAACTTACGCTTATGATCGTATGTTTGAAAAATTATAACACAGCAATGCTAAAATCTTTACAGTGGAAAACTATTAAAAAATAATAATCTACATTTACAATTAAGGTGGAACAACAAATAAATAAAATTCTAAAATACATAATACATTCACTTTTTAATAAAATTTTAATTGATTGTAACATTGATATCCATCGTCGAGACACAAGAGAAATTGTATAATAGACTCAGATGCGTCTGGTCCGTTTAGGCACACTTTCTTGTCTTGATGACTCTGCCCATTGCTCAGATTGAGCTGGTGGTGACCATCCTGCTATATTATAGGTGGGAAACTCTTGCACAGTAATTATCTTAGGTTGTGATTCACGATCTATTACAAACGGATGGCCCACAGAATCACATAATGCATAATGAGGCCCGTGACTGTTGTGATGGTTCCATCCGACGGTATAACCATCCTTATTTTTAAACAAAGTCACCCAGCCTACGAGTGGATGTACCTCATTATCTGCATCTTTGTAGTGGTAACCATACGTTGAACGTACAAAAAAATTCATTGGCGTTGCAGGAGCACCACTGGTGTGTACTGAAACATCGGGAGAAAGTTTTTAACGTGAATAAATCCTGTAGTCACTTAATAAAGGGTAATGTGGATAAGTGTAACTAAATTTTAAATTTTGCCAACATTATTATTGCATTTTCTACTTTTAACCAGCCTCTTTTTCAATCAGCCTATTATAATTTATCATTAAAATTTTTTTAATAATACAAATCTAATATTTTCAGAAAAACATCGGATATTTAAGAAAAACATATCATCCTTCATTATATAAAAAATTGCAATAAAAGGTACTTTATGTTTGAAAAATTCGAATCCAAATACCATAGATGACACAATGAACAATTAGAATTGTGTAAAAACAACTCAGTTTCTTTAAAAATAATTCATTGAATCAATAATTGAAGCCTCATCAGAGATAACGTTGGATTCAATTCAAACCTATGTTCACAGTATAAAAATAGATTTCTGCTCAATGATTATCTGTTCATGGTCATAGTATTGTATATCAAACTGTACTCACAGTTTGCACAAAGATTTTAGCAAAACAGATTTTTTGATTGGTATAATGTTATCTCTGCTGAGGATTCAACTAATGACAGCCACCTTCGTGTAAGATTAGATGTCTTCTTATATTAAAAATTATGTTATAGGGTAAAGGCACTTATTATAGAATTGTCAATTTGAAGGATTCAATTCTTTCTTTTTTCACTATCTTCGTATCTACGCTGCTGTTGGAAATTATCTACTCAGGTAGCGCGAGTGATACTAAAAATAGATGATGACTTTGAAACATGGTAACTCAGTCGTATGTGAAGATAGACATTAATTTTTGGAACAGTTATAAAGTTTATAAAATTTCACGTCGAATAGATTCGACCAGTGATATTTCTGACTTGATGAAAAGAATACATTACCTGCGACGTTTTTTTAAAAGATTTGAAAAATTCTGGAAATTTATACTTTGATTTCTACTTGTGTCATTGCTTAGAGAAATTATAGAAAAAATTTGAAATTTACAGAAAGAAATTTTAAAAATCTGATCTTCAAATTAAGCAAACAAAACTTTTTAAATCATTACGGGTTCCTGAGATATAACTAACAAAGTTCAAGCCAAAAGTCAAAAATATCTCTACTAAGCATCATTCAACGTAGAAGTTCATGAGGTTTTTAACTATTTGAAAAAATATTGCCATCTTCACTTCCGACCATGTTTTTATATTTCAAGCTCATCACTGATTTTTAATATCGTTCACGCTATCCGGGTAGATTTCCGGATTTCCAAGGGTAGTGTAAATTCAATTTTTTTGTTTGAGTGAATAAGGGTTTTAATTTCCACAGTTTTTTATAAGAAATAAACAGGTATATATACAATATATTTACCAAAAGAATTAACGAGAACCGCCAAAGCGATGCCCAGAGCACCATAGTCCCTCATGTTTTCTATCCAGAAAAATACTGATGTTCGGACAAATATTTCAGTCTTTTGAATACCAGTCGCTATCTTATTTTTCGTCCTAAATTATTTTGCTTTTTGTAAGAACAATTGGAGGGGAGAAACTTCATTTTCTTTTCTATGTTTTTTTCATTTCATCAATCTGTTCAAATATTTACGACATATACGTATGATTTAGAGAACCAGAAATGACTTTCACTTCACGTTATGTTATTAGTTATATTTGCTTCACGTGTCGCACAGGTTGAAACCTTCTAAGAATATGTCAGTGTGTAATGTGTTTATTAAAATCTTTTAAATCAAATGGCCTTTAAGCAGTGAAAAATTACTAATCCTGGCCATTTGAACAAGAATGGCATGATACTGACAACCATTAGTTTTTAACTGTATAAATATTGGCCACCAGTATTGGGCCAACATTGTCAAAAGCTTGGGATTATAACGTCAATGCCAAGAATTGGCAGCCAGTCATGGCCCATGTGTGAGAAAACATCTGTCACTTGGCTGCCACTGATGGATCATTTATTTTCATCTAAAAAATAATATATCTCTTCAAAATTCTTATAAACTTTACAGTTAAAAATGCTTTCACTTATAAGGTTCTTTTTCTGGGCAAAATCACTTATTTTTATTTAAAGAGTTATATTTCACCGTGAAAAAAATACTTTGTGAGTTTACTTGCTCTATTCTTTGAAATATTATTTTATCAGAACAATTTCAAATTGGGAACATGGAAAAACCTATTTTCGAAAAAAAGCATTTAAAGTTTGGGATTGCCGTAAGCGTACACGTTATATTTTCTCTTCAAATATAAAATATGCCCACTTTCGGTTGGTTTCAAGACATGAGCATTTGGGTGGTCAAAATTTTTTGTCTCGAATTTTCATGCATATCGCCCTGAAATTTGTTCGAATCCACGAAAGAATAAATCCATTTCTTTTGTTTTGAAAAAAAAGTTATTTAGAGGTGATGCAAGTCCCATGAAGTTTAACACGTATTTTCCGTAAGAAAAAAAGACGTTTTTGTACATTTTACGAGTGGAAACTCAACAATTCTCTTCAAAATTAGCCATAGAATACGAATAAAATAATACTTCTTGAATATCACCCCCATAAGTCTGTTTTATAGGGTCCTAAAAAACTCCATAAGTGAAAGAATGCGTTTTGCGAGTTTTTGGCACTAATTATAATTTTTTTTGGTTTTTCAAATTTAAATTGTTCCTAATAGATCAAATACTACTTTATACTGATAATGAGAGGTTTATGTAAATTTTTTGAACAATTTAGTATTGTTTTCAGCAATTTTCCCTTATAGTAGAGTGAGAAAGTCGCGGTTTTTTCAAAAATGTTTCAATTTTTGTCCAATTTTCAATTGTAGTGAGGTGAATAATTGATCGAAGTAAACCAAATTTATTGGTTAAACAATTTATTTATTTTTTTAATAATATACAATTTTAATAATGCTAGAAAGTTGCCGATAATTCTGAAATTTTCAACTAATAGTCTACTTTTCACTTGGAGTGAGTTAATATTTAATTCAGTTTAGCAATAAATAATTATTTAAACAAACCATTACTGTTTATTAAACTATCTCCTTCCTTGTTAATGATAGATAGTTGCGGTTTCTTCTGAAATTTTTAACTTTTTACCCAATTTTTACTTAGTAAAGTAATATATCATGCAAGTTGAAAATCATAGTTGTTCAAATAATTCATTATTGTTTATAACTATCTTCTCTTAGAGAAGTGCTAAAAAGTTGCGGTTTTTTCCGAACTCTTAAACTTTTTTCCACTTTCCACTTAGTGACGTAATAACTAATGTAAATTAACAAAACACGCTTGTTTAAACAATTTATTATTGTTTGTAACTATCTTCTCTTAGATTAATGCTAGAAAGTTGCTTTTTTCTGAAAAAAGAATTTTCTTATGTCTTTGACTTTTTAGTTATGAAAAAATAATGAATGAACCTAAAAAAAACAAAGAATGGTATAATTAAGAGTAGGTAGGAGGAATAGGACAACAAAAAGTTTATTGCAAAGCGTAAAAGAAAAATTTGGAATTGCACATCTTCTAATATCGCCCCCCTCCCCCCTTTTCCCTGGAGGAAACACGTCTTGTCGATGACAATATACATATATAAAGTTAAAAAAGAACTCAAACAAATAATTAATTCATTATAACATTTCACGAGATAAGGTAGACTTACTGCAGTCATGAAATTGCTTCTGGTACTCTGTTACCATTTGTAGTAAATATTGTTTCTGACTTTCGGCTCTAGTAAGAAGAGAATTAGAGCCAGATCTCAATTTAAGAATATATATCTTTTATTTTAGAAAAATATATTCACAAAAAAGAAAGACGTGGTTTAGAATATGATTCTCTTTAATGTTGATTAATTATTTGTTCATAACTAAAAAGGCAAAGCAAAGTTGAACATTCCAGAAAAAACCGCAACTATCTTTTTTGTTTTATAATATAATTAATTTTTAGTGTCTAAAATAAGCAAAAAAATTTTCCAGTATCCTCACCTTTTTGTGTCTATCGTGAGAAATTAATTTGAAAAAAGTATCTTGCCCAAGTGTACTTGCAATTTAATAAGAAATTATAAGAAACAAGTACTATTTTGTAGTTCCAAGGAACACCGCAGTTGTCTACGGTGAAGGGGCGGTGATACACCTACTTGACGCGTTCCCAAGTGGCGGATAGGTGAATGCTCGCTGAAAACAGAGGGTAGGGCTGAAATGAAATAGTCCCGCGGACCAAACACATATGATCGGTGCCTGCCGTGACCCACTGGGAGTGCTTCGAACCGAGGTTGGTAAGTGGGAACGGGGATGATGCTGCTGTCAGCTTGCTCTGTCAAGGTGTAAGTGCGGCCAGTCATCAGGAATCCAGCCCCTTCGGGCCTTGATCCGGAAGTGTGTGGTGGCTTCAGACGTCGGAATCTGCATTGCTCCGGGCGAGTCCCGTCCGTCCGTGCATTCCGGGACCGGTTAAACGAAAGCTGGGCCCCAGGGATCTGGGGTAGGACTACTGTCCCAGGGTATACCCGTTCTCAGTTTTTTCGACCCGCCCCTCCACGCACGAAGCGCTGGATCAAATATTCATGGTAACCTTAGATGACATAAAAAGAATCGGAGATCAAGAACTGATGGACAGGGACATCAAGAAACCGACGACAACGGAAGTCACTTTGATGGAGAAGAGCAAAGCGCTCAACCTAGGAGCTGCTTCCAAAAAACAGAGGAAACTTTGCGTGAGGATTGCAAAGGACATGAAGCCAAGAAGGAAAAGATCCTGTCGGAACTTTATAAATTGATTGAAGAAATGGCAAATCACACGGAGATGAGAAGTAAAATTGATAAGACTTTCAAGGAAAAAGCACCAACGGCTAGAGATAAGATGGCACTTCTATTTGAACAGAGAAATGCTTTGAAGGAGGCAAGAAAAAAGCTTGAGACTTGCAGAGAAGAGAAGTCGGCGCACTTGCTTACACTAGGAGCACAGATGCGCAACGAAAGAAGTGGCGTCATAGAGAGGACACCAGGGTCTCAGGCCAAGAGAAAGAGACCTGTGCCAAGCACGTCGAGTCCTGAGAACGGGGAAACCCCGAGGCCCGTGAAGAAAGCACAGGTTGAGGGGGCTACCAATGGGAGGAGCGAAGTAGTTAGCCGCAAAAAAAAAGAAATAAAGAAGCAGGTAAGCAACGTGACCGGCAAATCCAAAAAGGCAGAGGGAGGAAAACTGAGAAAAGTTCGACCTGAAGCGGTGATAATTACGCCGGAAGCCGGACGTAGCTTTGCTCAAGTCGTAAAAGACATTAGAGCAAGCGTCAAACCGGACGAAATGGACGTGGAAATCTGGGCCATCAAGAAAACCCGTCAAGGGAATGTACTTTTGGAACTGGGAGCATCGGATGAAAATCGGGGTAAGCTTAGTGATGCGCTACAAAAAAGGCCATCAAAGAAACAGGGGAGGTACGGCAAGAGACACCACGTGCGTAGATCCGAATACAGGACCTAGACGTTGTAACCACCACAGAATAAATAAAGGGGGCTCCTAAGCACCTGTTAGGACAGGAAGCTATCGAGAATGCGACAGGTAATATGACTAAGACGGAGTTTTGAGGGAGCCTAATGGCTTACGTCGAATTGAAGGAAACAGAAGCTATTAAGGTGAATCAGCTTGGCCACATTAAAATCGGGTGGGTCAGCTGCAGAGAGCACATCAAAGAAAGAACCAAACGATGCTTTCGCTGTTCTGACTACGGTCACATCACGGCGGAATGCAATCGAGTGGACAGGAGCCGACAGTGTTGGAAGTATGGCATAGAGGGCCACATGGCTGCACAATGCACGGAACAAGCAAGGTGTCCATTTTGCTCAACGAGAGAGGATGGTAGACCAGTCGACCATATACTTGGCTCAGCTAAGTGTACAGTCTATAAGGAGCCTGAACGAGAATGCAATTACAAACAGGATGGCGGTAGTGCGTCAAGGCAACTTGAATAGCTGCAAGCTGGCCCAAGCACTAATATCTCAGCTGGCTACAGAAAGAGGTGCTGACGTGTTCATTGTTAGCGAGCAACGTGAGCGAAGAAAAGGCTGTAACTAGTCTCAAGCGGTAAGGAAACTTCAACGCCAAGTCATGTGCATGGGGCATAACATTGTCATATAAAAGGGGCTGAGAGGTTACCGACATGGCTGAAAGGTGAGATTTGACCATCCTTAACAGCGAAAAGTCGACCACCTTCAGAAGAGCACGCTATTGAGAGACCATCTTAGACATCACTATGGCCACACAATGGGTAGCACGTGAGATCAAAGGCTGGCAAGTCCTCGAAGACTACAATGCTAGCGACCACCAGTATATCAACTCATGTACGAAATTACTGAAAGAACTCACTCCTCAAAAGTAACATCAGGAGTAGCACAGGGGTCGGCTCTTGAGCCGGATCTCTGTAACGTGGTGTATGACGAAGCGCTAACGATGGACCTATCAGCAGAAATCATATTGGTCGTATTTGCTAATGATCTTGCCGCAGTGATCACAGCCTCTACAGAGGAACACGCAAAAATGAGAATTGCCTCAATATCAAGAAAGGTAGCAAACTGGCTCGATGATCATGGGCTGAAGTTGGCAAACAAGGAGTCGGAGGTTATAGTCCTGACCAGACAGAGGACATTCTTTAAACCACTTACAGTCGACATAGCTGGACAAGAAATAGTCGCAAAGAATGCGTTAAAATATCTGGGCACGTGGTTTGATGAGAAACGCACGTTTTCAGTACAAATAATTAATGCTGCAGCCAAAGCAGCAACAGTTGTTGGCATGCTATCAAGACTAATGCCAAATGTATCTGGCCCAAGAAGCTCCAAAAGGAGAATATTGATGAGAGTAGCAAATTCCATCATGTTATACGGAGCAGAAGTGTGGACAGACACTCTGAAAGCAGATTGTCGACGTAAGCAACTGATAGCTGCACAACGGAAAGGCGCACTTAGAGTGGCTTGTGCTTATAGATCGGTGTCCGGTCCGGCTTTGCTGGTCATAGCGGGATGTATCCCCATTGACCTACTAGCAGCCGAGAGGAATAGGATCTATGAGGCCAAAGCACAAGGTGTAGATGCGACCACCTCAGATAAGGAGAGAGCAATTACCATGAACAAATGGGAACAACAATGGAGACAGGAAACAAGAGGCAGGTGGACTGCCAGAATAGTAGGCGAAGTACAGCCGTGAATTAACAGGAAATACCGTGAAGTGAACTATCACCACACCCAGTTCTTGTCTAGACACGGCCACTTAAATGCCTACCTGTTCCGGCGAAATAAGAATGAGAGTCCCAATTGTCACTACTGCCCAAACGTTGTGGAAAACGTTGAACACACCTTTTTCCACTGTGTGAGGTAAGCGATCAGGAGGTGTGCACTGGAGACAGAGCTAGGTGTGGAAGTAACACCAGACAACATGGTACAGCTTATGCTCGAATCCCAAACTGATTGGAATGTCACGGCGAGATATGTAGAAAATCTTCTACGAGAAAAGAAAAAATGAAGAGCAATTGAGGGATAGAGAATCCCAAAGGCATCCCTAAGTAAACCCTCCAAGATGTCGAAGGCCGATGAGCCCGATGTACATCTTGGATGGGGGGAAGGAAGAATTCAGATCCAACAACACTGAACCAGGATGCCGAAGGCCGACGAGTCCGATGTCCGGTTGCCGCCAAACTGCTGAGGACGATGCTCGCATCTGGGGCCGGCAGGACGGAGACGGATTATGCCAAGTAGGCAATAGACGTGAGAAACCGAGGCACGGCTTACTGGCCCATAACCCAGGCTCTGAAGTAATGCGATAAGCGGTTGCGGAGTCCTGCGTTGGCAGGAAAAAGGGGAGGGGGGGTTTATTCAGTAAGAATCTGACACTACCCAGCAATCGCCTACCTATGTAGACGATTGCTGGGTTGGGTGTCTTATGCGAAATTTCCCCTCCTACTACAAAAAAAACAACTATTTTGTAGTTAAATAATCACATTTATTGATTTATAAGGAACACGGAGATACAATTTGCTCTTTCTGTAGTCGAACAGAGACTGATTCATATTCCCGGGACTAAGCCATGGACCAGGGGACTTGAGCCAGGGAACGACGCAAGACACTTTTAACCATAAACATCACGTAGTCCAAACATCCCGTCATAGTGCACTTGTCGACGTTCAGAGTAATATTGTGTTTCTCAAATATAGACAGCACTTCTGTGAGAATTTGCAGTCTTTCGTCTACCGTACGCGAGGGGATTAGCACATTGTCGAGATATAATAGAACTTTATTGAATCGCAAATCTCCCAAAATGTTATCTATGGTACGCTGAAAAATAAACAGAGGTGTTCAAAGTCCGAATAGCACTCTCGTATATTAGAATTTGCCCTCAGGGGTAACGAAAGCTGTAAGCCTAACAGAGGATGGTGCGATGCTAATCTGGTGATATTCAGATATAAAATATAAAGTAGTGAAGAAGTGGCTACCAGCTAGGCGATCCAACAAATCCTCAATTATTGGTAGGGGGCAGGGATCTTTGTTTATTATTTTATTAAGGGGGCGAGAGTCAACCCAAAGAAGCTTTTTCCCATTTTTCTTAGTAGTCAATAATGCGGGGCTAGAATATGGGGATCCTGAAGGTTGAATTATACCATTTTTCAATAATTCCTGAACGATATTTCGCAACTCCTTTTTTTCTGTTTCTGCCATTCTGTAGGGCCTGTGTTCAACTACCTAATCCGATTTTAGTTTGATTTCCATTTGTATATTTGGTATTGCTTTAAAATTACTTGAATCATTCGTGAAGCATGCAGAGAAATCTTGTATAACACCAAGAAGTTTTTGCGCGTCTTGTTCAGTCACGTCCCCAACTTCGATATCCAATTCCTGACAACCTTTTAGTAAACAGATTAGGTGTGTCGAATAGAATTTCAAAATATCCTCGATACGCTAGTAACTTATTCGAAGATTTTCAGTAAAATTCTGTCCTACTAAAACCTCTGCCCCCGGTACACAAGTTTGCATGATGAGCATCTCAATTTCCAACGTTATCTCATCGATTTTGACTTGACAAAAGAACAAACGCGTCAACCTTTATTTATGTGCCTCCAAATACTGTCAGAATAATACTTTTGGGAAGCGCCTTTGGTTCCAGACGCAGAATTTTCGCTTGCCTATCCGTGATCAGTGAACATTCGCTCCCAATATCAATGAAGACAGCGTTTCCCCGTTTAAGACACATGATTTGAAAAATTTCCTGCCTGAATCTTTCTGCCTAATCAAATTGACGGTTTTCTTGTTAGATTCACCCTAGGGTTGCTTTGTCCCGCTGTTCACTTTTTTCCGTCGGAAACATCCGTCAGTAGTGTGCCCGGTTCGTTTGCAGTGCGTAAATGTTTTTGATTTGTCCGTCTTAGAGCGACCGAGTGGGCAAATAAACATCTTGTGTCCCATTTCAGAGCTACGATAACATTTTATAGTTTAAGTTCTCGGATATGTTTTCGCCGCTGCCGTATCGCCTGGCTTTGTTCGATGCCAATTTTGTTTACCCGTTTTCAACGGTGTTCTGTCAACACTTCCAAGGAAGGCTTTTAGGTACACCGCGAGTGCCGCCGGATCTGTGATTCCCGACGCCTTTACTGCCAACTTTATAGACAGATCATCCAAGTCACCGACAATCAGATCTATTTCGTCATGACCGCACAAATTAAGGTCCATTTCCCGGATCGCATTCAATTTATCGTAATAATACTCGGAAAGGTTCTGTTGAACTTTCGGTTTTACTCCTGACATATCAGTCATCAGCTATTTGTATTCTAACCAGTTTTGTTGAATACTGGACAATGTCTTATACAAGGTCTCCGCGCTGCCTTTCAGTTTATTTGTCACTAGATGACATACGAACGCGTCATCCCAACCGTATATTCCAGGGCGTTCTCCCACTTTTCGTAGCCACGGTTTTATATCGTCTTTAAAAGGATAAAAATCATTTACATCTTTGTCCTGAACCGACACTCCGTAGCGTTGCGTCGACTGGTCATCCGGTTTAATTGTGCTAGTACAGTACTCACAGTATCCATCGGTTCTGACGAAGAAACATCCCTTCCCCCCTTCTGAGGTAGTGAATCGGCCGTATTTGCGCTACCTTCTGGAGTTGAAGAACGGCGACGCCGCGCAGGTGGAAAACCTTCCGGCGTATAAGATCTTGAGGAAGCATTGCGCTTCCTGCTGCTTCCTGATCTACTATGTTGTAGTTAAATTATCACATTTATTGATTTATAAGGAACACGGAGATACAATTTGCTCTTTCCGTAGCCGAACAGAGACTGATTTATATTTCCGGGGACCGAGCCGTGGACCCGGGAACATCGGTGGAACTTTCATGTCCGGATTCCCCCTTGAATTTCCATTAAATGATTTCCACAATGTCATTAAAATTACTAAGAGAATTATTTGTTTGTGGTGATTAAAATTATTTTCGGAGAATTCCATTAGATTCTGTACTATTTTTTCTGTTTAATTTTGTATATATCCGAAAAAATGTTTATTTAAAATATGGAATACTTAACTACAAAATCGAAGCATTGAAAGCATTGAAACTCTTATAAATTTAAAATATTTACAATTAAAATAGTATAATTTTAAATCCATCAATTGATTGAACAATTTTACCAGACGCTTTCCGAAACTGGAATTCTTTTTTTTCTGCAAGAAGCTTAGGTTCTTTCCTTCAAATATTTTTAGTTCTAAAAAATGGACATATTACTATTTATTCGAAAAAATTAGCTTTCAGAAGCGGACATAGATTTATCAACCGACTCGATGAAAGCCTTGCAGAGCGAGCCTGAAAGAAGCTACACCTAATTTTTGTTTATGTTTGAAAGATTTGAAAGACTTGAAAGACTTCCAGGTGTTTGAAATAATTTCAACAGATTTTAAGGGACTTGAAGAAGTGCAAAGAATTTCAACAGCTTTCAAAGGAATTCATAGAATTTCCAGAGATTTTTATTATTTTAAGGAATGATCAAAGCTTTTGAACGTTTTAAGCAAGTAAAAAGAATTGAAAAGACTTTATGATAGTCGAAGGGATTGCACAAGAATTAATTAAGGGAAACAATATTATTTCAAAGATTTCAAGGGATTTTCAGAGATTATACCAATATTCATGGGATTTTAAAGTATTTCCTGAACTTTGTAAGGATTTTGAAAACTTTCATAGGGTTTAACAGGTTATAGGGCATTTCAAAGGATTTCAAGGGACTTCGGAGAATGTTAAAGATTTGAAATGATTTCTATTAGTGGATTGTAAGAGATTTTGAATGAATTTCAATAGATATAAAAGAATTCTGGAAATTTTATAATATCGTAGGATTTTGAAAGTTTCAAGAAACTTTCAAACATTTCGGTTTATATGCGGTTTTAAAGAATTTCCTTGAATTTCAAAAGATTTAAAAGGATTTACAGGATTTATACGATTTTAGGATACTAAAATGAAAAATCAGATGTAATCTTACGAGATTTCAATAAATTTTATGACATTTTAATAAATTTCGAAGAGTTTATTTACAAGAATTAAGGGACTTTAAAAGATTACAAAGATTTGAAAGAACTTTTAAATATTTTAAATAGTTTTCTAAAGTTCAAAAAATTCAAGAAAGAAAGCTTTTTTTGTTGTGAATAAAATTTTTTGATCAACAATCAACTGCTTTCTGAAGAATTTGTTTTTCTTATTGAAAATTCTAATATTTGGTTGAACTTTAGTCTATTTTGATTGAAAATTCGACCATTTCATTGAAAAGTTTTTTGGAACGTGGAGCAAAGAATAAAAAAGTGAGGTTATAATGCCAAAAAGTTACAGCATTAAGTCTATATAAATGATTTTCAAAATGTCGACGCTTTCTCGAAGTTCACTGTCGGAAATCTTAGAGAGCTGGATAATTCTAGTGGATAATTCTAGTTTGATATGAACACCTAACCACGGTCTAAAAACTTTGCGTTAATGATTTGAGAATTATTTAAAGCGATTTATCCACATGACTTTACCGGTTTATCTGTTCACTGTTTGTCACTTTTACAAAGTTATCTTCCTACAGTCCGTTCGTTGCCAATTAATCGAACGGAAGACTAATCGAATACATTCGAGATTAGCGCGGCAAATTCAAATCTAAATAAGTATAAAGTGTAAACAGATTAAAAAAATACCTAAAATAATTCACACTAACTTGATAATTGTATATTTATCCACCCCAGTAACAGAAGTTTTGGTGGGACTGACGTTCCACCGTACGACGAATAATCACTTAACTTGGACATGATTTCGGCTCGCAAAACAAATCTCGCGCATAAAGGTGATAGTTGGGTGTACAATTTAAACATGAATAATACAAACAATAAAGTAGCCTCGGAATGGACTGAAACTTTGATTGACGAAATGCATACACACGGTAAACGTAAAGGTCGAGTTTCAGGCGGTGAATGGAGACTGCGTGTTTGGAATGCTAGAGGAGTGAATGATCTTAAAGTAAGAGAACTACGAGAAACTATGCATGCAAGGAAACTAGATATTTTATGTGTACCTGAGACGAAGAAAAAGGGTTGCGAAAGTAGAAACATAGAAACTGGGGTGTCGAAAGGCGGTTGTAAAATATGGTCAGGAGTAGGTATTGAATCAAATCGTAGCCAAGGGGTCGGTTTAACTATGAATGAAAAAGCAAGACAGAATCTCAAAGATCAAGGATATGTATCGCCCAGATTGCTGTGGGTTAGAATGAAGGTAGGAATCAGAAGATTATTTATCATAGCGTGCTACGCCCCAGTTGATAGTGACCCGAGAGAAGTCAAAGACGCCTTCTGGGACACTTCAAATGATACAATAAGTACTTGCGATCAAGGTGAAAGAATAATTCTGCTAGGAGATATGAACGAATGGGTCGGCGTCCAACGTCAGGATACAGATACAGAAAGGGTGCTAGGTAATAATAACAACAATAATAACAATAATAACAAGAAAAAATTATAACGGGGAAAAATTAATTAGCTTATGCTTAGAAAAGGGCCTATTTATTACCAATACTTGGTTTCGACATAAAATGATCCACACGTACACCTGGTGTAAAGGAAACAACCCCAGTGTAATTGACTTCGTTATTGCGGATGAAAGACTAAGAGAACTAGTCAAAGATACAAGAGTCATGAGGGGTTCCGAATGCAATACTGATCATTACCTTGTAGTCTCTAAAATAAACTTAGGGCGGGGATGCGGAAGAAATAGAACAAAAAAAAAACGAAACAAACGCGAATGAAGATTGAAAATTTACAGAAACCGGAAGTGCGAATAGAGTTTCAAAAAAAGTTAAGCGAACGCATAGATAGGGCAACTTAGGAAGCGCTCATAAGCAATAAAGATATAGAGGGCGCGTGTACTTTGTTACGGGATATCATTGTTAAAACTGCAATTGAAGTGTGTGGTACGGCGGTTGTAGGAAGGAAATCTGGTGATGCATGGTGGAATGATGAAATTGAGGCAGCCCAAAAAGAAAAGAAAGAAGCGCACAACAAAACGCTGAACATGACAGGTCTTAGCGATGAGGAGAGGAAAAGGCTCAAAAATGATTACAGGCACAAAAATAGGAAAGTTAAACGACTAGTCAAAGAGAGCGAAGAGAAAATCAGAGCAGAAGAAGAGAACAAAATACAAAACTGCTTTGAAGGAATTATGAAACTATTATATAAACAGTTGAAGGAAAGCAAAAGTACAGAGTTTACCAGCATGAAAAACAGCAAAGGTGAAATGCTATATGATATAGACGGGATAGTAGACGCTTTAAAAGACTCTTTTAAAGAATTATTAGGAGGTGAAGATATAGGGCAACAGAACTGCGACATAGAACATGATGCATTAGAAAACCCAATTGAAAAGGTCTGTGTCACTGAGGTTAGAGATATAATTAAGAACTTAAAAAACGGTAAGGCTGCTGGCGTAGACAGTATTAGCGCTGAAATGCTTAAATACGGTGGCGAATACATACTTCACAGGTTGTGCGAATTGATAAATTTATGTATCGAGATGGGAGAAGTCCCAGACGATTGGAGAACAGCGATTATCGTACCAATATATAGAAGAAAGGGAGATAAAAGCAAGTGCAGTAATTACAGAGGTATCAGCTTACTAAGTACCGTACGTAAAATATACTCAAAAATACTCATTCGTAGAGTAATGAAAATTACAGAAGAAAAGATATGGGAAGTCCAAAGTGGATTTATGCCAGGAAGATCATGTACAGATCAGATATTTAGTTTAAGACAGATCACAGAAAAAAGCTTGAGAGTAGGAAAGAAAGTTTTCTGTGCATTTATTGACCTAGAAAAAGCATTTGACAAAGTAAATAGAAATAAACTTTGGGAAGTCCTTAAAGAGTACGGAGTAAATGGAGGGCTCCTACAAGCAATAAAAACAATATATACAGGTAGTAAAGCGAGTGTAAGGGTAAATGGGAAACTGAGTGACTGGTTCGATATCATGCAAGGCGTAAAACAAGGATGCGTTATGTCCTCGTGGCTATTTATCATATTCATGGATAAGTGTCTAAGAACTGCCCTCTTCGATGAAGAAGGTGTATATCTCGAAACATTCAAGGTACGTGGGTTAGCTTTCGCAGATGACAAGATTGTTAGGGCACAATCAATCGAGGACTTGCAAAGAATGTTGAATAAACTTAATACAAGCATGAAGAACATGGACCTCAAAATTAGCGTAAATAAAACAAAAATAATGGAGTTTGAGGGAAAAAGTGAGAAAACAATATGCAACATTGTCTCAAATGATGAGAGATTAGAACAAGTTGACAAGTACGTATATCTAGGTAGTCTATTCACTAGCGACGGAAAAATAGATGGGGAGTTAGATAGGCGCATAAATAAGGGTAAACAGGTTATCGGTTATCAGGTAGGTTATCGGTGTCAGGTATCGACGCAATCTGTCCATGGCTTGGATTGACTACCGTAAG
>CAKNYM010048384.1:37981-52609 GCA_932195095.1 Andricus curvator | reverse complement strand
GAACCATGATCGTAGCTTCCGGAGCCTACAACTTCTCATATAAAAAATAATATATTGCGTCCGTAAACATACATTTTTAGGCCATCCTACAGGGGCGCGCATCCATGGCTTCCTGGCTCAGTCTGCCACTGACGAAGGTTGATATTACAATAATTTGTAATGACTTCGAATTATACAGAAATATCTAAGCGTGACATATTGCTTATTATTATACAATAATGAAGATATTATTAAATGATGGCCTGGCGCGTGGCTCGCAAGTTTGAGCTACCCTGAAAAAATGTATCATTTGAATAAATTAATATTGTTATAATTCGTAATACACATTGGTATTGAAACATACGTATTTTCAATGTCTTCTTTTTATAATTGAAAACAGGTGCGCATCCCATAAAAAACCATGTTGTTATCAAACATTTAACGCAACTTGTGTCGTTTTTCCAATAATTTAATTTGTTTATTTTCGATGTTATTTTTCACGATTTGAACTAATAATACGGATCCCAGTGTTAAGTGGGTTTAAGAAAGTTTTTAGATATAATTTAGGCGAAAAATGTTGTTAAATAAAATGTCATTGTAGCTTGTGTGGTTTTTTCAAAAAGTTAATTTTTTTAATTTTTCATCTTATTTTTTACGATTGAAATAAAATCTACTCGTCCTATCTAAAAATGAATAATAACTTGGTAGATTTTTTTTAAGTTAACAAGTTTTGTCGATTGATTTTTTTCAAACCAAGCGTCTTTTTTCCAAAAATTTAATTTTTGTATTTTTAATGATATTTTTTAGGATTAAAACAAACACTACGTATCCTATAAAAAACGATAATTAACCATTTTTTATCTCTTTTTTGGTTTAACAACTTTTGTCTATTAGTTTTTTTCGAACCTTACGTCAATTTTCCAAAAAATTAATTTCTATATTTTCAATGTTATTTTTTACGATTAAAACATAAACTACGTACTCTATCAAAAAACGATTATAACAAATTTGTAGCTCTCTTTTGGGTAAACAACTTTTGTTCATTTATTGTTTTTGTAGCTTGTGTCGTTTGTCCAAAAATGTAATGTTGTTTTTCAACAAATAAAACAAAAACTACGCGTCCTATCAAAAGGTAATTATAATTTTCTAGATCTTTTTTGCGTGCACAATTTTTGTCATTTCATCTTTCTTCGTATCTTGCATAGTTTGACCGCAAAATTAAATTTTGTATTACATTTTGTGCGATCAAAATCTGAATCTTCGTTTTTCTTGAAAATTAAAAAAGTTGTTATGATAATTTTGTAGGGCTTTCAAAAAGCAACGTTTTTCTTTGATTGACTTTTTTTCATATCATACGTTGTTTGGCTTGAAATTTTCATTTTCGTTTGCTTTTTGAATTTTGTAAATGTTATGGCTCTGATAATTTTCTTTTTATCGAAAAAATTTGTGAGGATAAATTGTTCCACTTTCCGAGTACTACGAATAGCTGTACATGAAATTTTCAAATATGGAAAAAATAGTCTCAAAATTTTTGAAAATCCTCTAACTTTTTGAATTTTTATCCAAAATAGCTGTCTAGCGAACTCAAATGTCCGTTTCTGACACTAAAAGAGTGAACCAAAGGCCAATCTAATAGATCCATTCTTTAAAAAGTATCGTGCTCATAGCCAGACATACATACAGACATACAGATAGACACATTCGTAAAAACTGTTTTTCAGGTACAGAGGGTTTCAAAACGTGGAAATTTGACAAAAAGGGGGCGGGGGGCGCGGCGTTGTCAAATTTTACACAAATCTAATACCTTCTCTGATGAGAATGTAACAACTGGGCTTATTTTAAATCAGATATTGAACTGAAATTGAGAAGCAGCATTTTTTTAGCCAACAAGGAATTCAATGAAGTTTTTAAACAAAATATTAATTAGAGTGATCAATAAGCTTGAAACTCAAAGTTTGTACAAGTCGAGTGGAGTTAATAAGGTTTCGAATCGAGAAGAGCTAAGCTCGATCGGATTAAGTCCAGTTCGAGCTCGAGCATTCCAAAAAGCTCGAAGGTTTTCGATAACTCAAATATTTTGGAGATTTATAAATTTAAAATTTACAAGAATCTGTCTAACCGGTTGCTTATATGATCATTTGTTTGAGTAAAAAATGTGCAGTGTTAAGCCAAAATTGCAATTTTATATTTGAGGAAAAATGTTCTGTGCATAAACTTCAGAAAAATACGACATCCTCATCGATTATAACTTTAGTTATTGATATTTTGTATAAAAACTGGTCTCTCTTCATCTTCGTTTACATCTCCACCTTAATCTTTACAACCATTTGACACTCTAAATCTAAATTAGTAAAAATGTTACCAATACTATCAGTAGTTGGGTGCTTGATTAACATAATGACAGTAGTTAAGCATTACACCAATGGAATAGTAAACAAATCAAAATTTTATTTTACTAAAGTCTATGAGTGAAAACTTTGACTAATTCTTTAGATTTTTTGGTTATATCAATTAGTGATTCCTTTATGATTATTTTGTATATAATATGGTGGTCATGGTGTAATCGATAATGTGTGCCAGGTGTGGTATTATTGTTTTGATCTAATGACTTGATATTTCTTTAAATACATATGCATTAAGATGATTTTTTTTATCGTAAATAAACAAAGTTAAAAAAGAGAAAGTGTGCAAATAATTATAATTTGTCCTGTTTTTGAAACCATAAGTTGTCAATACGTCATGTTGGTGGAAATGACTTAGCATATTTACAAGCTTCACAATATTGCCTTCTCATTGTTCCAATATAATATAGTTAAAAATCTTACACATGCGTGTTCTTATATTAATCTTTTTTTTCTAACGTTTTCTATGTACATAAACCTTTTTGAATAACATATACTGCGGGACTAAGTAAATTTATATACTTTTACTTGACAATCAGTAGTTTTTCAGTCGTAGTATAGTTGATTCAGTGATATATTTGCAATCTACAGTAGTTTTTTAAAAATGTAAGTGATTTTATACATTCTGTGAACCTTCATGTATTATTTTTATGAAAGTTAAAGTGTTCCGCAAATAATAATTGGAATAAAAATATGAAAAGTATAAATTATACACATGTCTCATCTTGCCCCATGATCAGGGGAGAGACGATACACCTATTGGGACGAGCTGAGATACCTCAACTATTTATTAGTTTTCGTTAATAGAAGATTATTTCACGTTCTTTTTTTTACACATCAAAAATTATCTAAAGTATTCTGAGAATAAAAATGAGTATCATGACAAAATATCACCGTTTTCAAGATTGTGCTACCTATTCATGCTCTGCAAAATGTTCAAACAATTAGGGGAACGAGTTTATAAATATTTGAAAGTATAAACACAATTAATCGACAAATTTGATCAAATTTTTCCTGATATATTTGAAAAAATAATGTGAGTAATTAAAATTTTCAATAATGATAAATAATTTTATAATTTAAATAAAAATTTCAGAGGCTTCATGCAACTTGTCAGTATCAATATAAATAAAAATTTCGTCTTGAGTACGATGAGAAAACAACTCAGGAAATAAAATTTAAAAACAAACTCAACTGCAGGTGCTCTGACGCTAGAATTTCTTTATACAACAGATATTACAGTAGAAGCCACAGACTCTTCTAACCGCTAATATCAGTTTTTCTTTTGTAGGTTTTCGCCATTGAAACTCTCCTTTAAATCTTTGTCTATTTTTACAAAAACTCCATTTAAAAAGACTATAATCCTGAGAACAAAAACTTTTCTGCCAGCTCCATAAATATGTTACGACAAGCAAGACAAGAGTATCTTATCTCGCCCCATAAACCAGGCTCTTTCCGCCCCAAATCACAATTATAATTAAAACTTCAATATCACCTGTTTTTAATAATTAAATTGTATATAAATGCGTTAGTACATTCAAGTACGATAAATGAACTTCACGTCAAACCTTAGGTTCAAAATATTATCTGTGATTTCGAATAATTTCTTTTCGTTCTGAGATACCATAGAATAACAGAATTCACTTTTTAAAATTTTAATCATTTTTGTTTTTCATTATCTACTTTATTTAAATTTTTTCTCTCTTCAATTAAAATTATTTTCATTATTATTACATTAAGTTAATTTCAACTCAAATCAATATCAAGATTATTTTGATATTTTTGCCTTATTTTGCAATAATCTTGATTTTTAGCTACTCTGAAAAATGTATAATTTCAATAAATGTATATTATTACTATTCATAATATGCATTGACATTGAAACATACGTGTTTTCATGGTATTTTTTTTATAATTTGCAAAAGTTCGCATATTATTAAAAAATGATCGAAAGCAAAGTAGATTTAATTTAGGTGAACAATTTTGTTATTAAACATTTTATTGTATCTCGTGTAATTTTTCCAGATATTGATTTTTGCTTATTTTGTTTGTTATTTTCTTGATTGAAACAAAAGCTCCGAACTCTATCAAAAAATTGTCCAATTTAAATTTGTTGATGTAACCTAGGCAAATGATTTTGTCGATTGAAATTTTATTGTATCTTGTGTCTATTTTCCAAAAATTGATTTTTTTGTACTGTTATTTTGCAAGATTAAAACAAAAACAGCGGCTCCTATAAAAAATGAATTATAACAAATTCGCAGATTTTTTCATGTTTAATGTTTAATGTTATTTTTTACGACTAAAACAAAATTTGCGCGTCCTATAACAAAAATAATTTATAACAAATTTTCAAATATTTTTTGTGTGAATAACTTTTGTTTCTTCGTTTTTGTCGTACCTTCTGTAGTTTTATGGTATTGACGAAAGAATTAAATTCCAAGAAACACTGTTTTTGTTGAAAATATTGCATTCTTCGCTAGATTTACGCAAAAAAATGTAATCTATTTTAAATAAAAAAACTTAGGCGGACATGAACCTATGTTTGAATCTAAGTCAGACCTGCTAATTAATTATTTTCGCAATAGAACTATTTTGTAATTGTTAAATTGAATATCAAATCAAATATCACAAATAAATAAAATGAGATCCTTGACTTACGAAATCTGACAACATTTTCTGAGTATTGTGGTTAGAGCAAGTTGAAAAAATAGATTTCGGTGACCATTTGTCATCAATATTATATTCAAAAATATAATAGATTTACTTTTTGATTTAATTTTAATTACTCCTGATATTTACATTCGTTTTGAAATCACAAGCGGAATTGTATAATATTCTCAGGAGCTCCTCGTGGGACTTCTGCTTCTGGATGGTGGTACTGACCATCCTGATATACCATAGTTGCCAAATTCTGCATCACTAATTGGCCTGCGAGTTGTAGCGTCCAATACAAACGCATGACCATGGATATCACATATTGGCTGAATAGGTCCGCCAGGTCTGCCCCAGCCAATGATGACATCATCCTTTTCATAGAAAGTTTGGTAACCATAAAGTGGTAATACGGCTCCATCTGGGTCTTTGTAGAAAAAACCATGCTCTATGGATACTGGCCTACGAAATGGCATAGGAACTTCAGACTCGAGCGAGATCTGCCCTCCTCTTCCGCTGCAAACTGAAACATTAGCAGAAAGTTTGCATATTGAATAAATCTTGTTCTTATTCAATATACGACAACAACTAGTGTCAATCGTGTACAAAATGACATTTAAACAAAAATTTCACCAGATTTTACTTTTGCACCTGTTCATGAAACATCCATTTATTCTTCAAATATATGTTCTCTCCCAATTTGTGTTATTGATTCGAATATTCATTAAAATTATGGAAGAATTTGAATCTCATGCATCGGTTCAGTGATGTTTAATATATTACTCATATCAAATTTTATGATTCTTAAACTAATTTGAAAATTATTTATCTTTGTAAATGTATTTTTAAAAATAAACACAAGATTTTACTTTTGCACCTGTTAATGAAACATCCATTAATTCTTCAAATATATGTTTTCTCCCAATTTGTATTATTGATAAGGATATTGATTAAAATTATGAAAGAATTTGAATCTGATGTATCGGTTCAGTGATGTTTAATATATTACTCATATCAAATTTTATGATTCCTAAACTAATTTGAAAATTATTTATCTTTGTAAATGTATTTTTTTAAATGTTCTTTGGTAACTATAATTATATATTTACATTTTCATTTTAGAAAAGGTTCATCAGCATTTTGAATTAATCTCGATCTCTAGCGTTCACAGACTTTCAGGTTTCATAATTTAATAAAAAATAATGAAAATCTAATATTTCTAGAAATGGAACGGATATGCAAGAAGAATAAAATAAAAAAAGAATTTATATTTTAATGACCACATGAGATCACGACGAATTAAGAGTTTTCTAAAAGTATCTTACTTAGTTTCTTTTGAAAAAATTTATTAAATCAATAATCTAGCGTTATCTGTGACGAAGCTTCAGCTGATGGTATCCAACATTTTTCTACAAATATTTAGAGATATAATCCTCTTTTAACAAAAAAGTCAATAACTAATTTGTCTTTCATTCCACATTTCCTCCTGATCACACTATCCTCATTATCACACCGTGAATGACCTTAAATATTATTGGTTTTAAATAATTTATTTGTATACTAGGAATGCAACCATTCTCTAACTACTAGTATAATTAAGGCTAAAGACACCAATCATTGGATTTTATAATTTTTTTAAAGAAAATGAATATACTCTGAGATAAAGATAATATTAAATAATTGTTCTGGAATGTTGATATAATAATATTATATTTACCAATAGAATTAATAAAAACCGCTAAAGCGATGACCATAGTACCAGCGACCCTCATTGTTTCTAGGCAGAAAAAACTGATCTCCGGAGAAACTCGTTAACGTTGTCCAACTAATATTTTACGAAATATTTCAGTATTATATATACTAGTCGCAATCTCATTCGCCCTTCCAAATTATTCCATTATTATTATATAATAAAATGCGCATTCGGCTAATTTAATTTTGAATTCAATTTTCCTGTTTCATTTATCATTTTACTAATTTACGAAATGATGATAAGAATAATTCAGACGACTAAAGTAAAGTCACGGCAGAGGTAATGTTGAATACACAAAAATCGAGTTTTTTGTTATTTCTTAGTTACACCAATGTTCGCGATCATTTGGCCATTAAATGTGTGATATACGTTATCGGGAATGTGTTTGCAATGCATTTCAAGAATAATGTATGATAAAGGTCATATTTTATTGAAAGTATTCCTTAGAGCGCCAAGACTTTGTAATTAGCAAAAAAAATAGGCAATTTAGATTTCGGGAACACATGTTAACAAATTTTACGAAAATATTTTTATTACAAATGAATAATTAAATAAGGTTGCAAAAATGGTCATATACTAAAGCATTTTAACCCTTCATGGTGAGCTTCAAAGATTTGAAGAGGTTTAGTTTCTGAAACTCGATTTCGTCAAATTTTTAATTTTTTTGATGAAAAAGCCTGATATCTGCTGCATTTTTGATGTTTGAATCCATTCTTTATACTGATTTCGTCGTAAAATTATGTAAAAATATGTAAAATTAACAATTAAGCATCACTCCAAATATTAAACGACTATAGCCATCATTGCTACACGGGCTTTCGTACAATTATTGTATTGACCGTTTGAAAATTCATGCTTTAATTCGACGGCAAATATCTGTGCAGAAACTAAATATATGACGATCAAAAATTTTTAAAATTTTTTGAAAGTTTGGAAGTTTAGAAATTTTCGCTTCATAATCATAATTTGTGAAACCTCGCGTTCAACTCATCGCCAAATATAGAAAATTGTTTCTAAAAATAAAAATATTTAATCGTGGAATGAAAATTTCTACCAAGCTAAAAATAAAGCATTCGTTCTTTGTGTTTATTTTTATCAGATGCAACGTCAGATCCGAAAATCCCAAATCCCTTTTTTTATTCAAAACATTTTTGCTGATTTAAAATCAAATAACTTAGACAAAGTCTTTCTTGCTTTTCAATACAACGCGAATAACTTTTAATAAAAAATTTATCACAAATGAATGATAACCGTTATTAATTTAAAAATTCAAAAAAGAAGCTGCGTGCAAAGGGGTGTATTCAGAATCTGACGTACCTTCTGATAAGAAATGAACAAAAGTGTTGAATTTTGTATTTTTAGCTTCGCAGAAATTTCCATTCCATGACTATAAATTTTGTATGATTACTCATTAATTACGTAATATTCGCATTCCTGGTCCAGATTTATAGAGTATAAGGATTTATTCTTGATCTTATGAATTTTCAGCGCCAAATATTCTAAACTTCTGAAGGGTTATTATATGAAAATCGTAGATTTTGTTTCTGGATAGATTATTGCCGTTGAAGTAAGGCATGCATTAATAAGAAATTAAGGCAAATGTATCAAAACATTCCGCGGGCAGTGTTTAAATGATTTTCATAAACAACTTTACTTATTTTGCGCTTTTGAACACAGAAAATTTTTCTGTACTGCGGGATCATATCATTTCATTTCAAGAATAATATCACATCAGAATACGTCATTCCTCAACATCAATTGCCATTGATATAAATAGTTGCTAATGAATAAATGGTATAAAAAAATACACTTATGTCTCTGTATGAACAAAGAAAATTTAGATTTTCTGTAGAGAAATTTTTCATCATCTAAAGGAAAATATCCTTATACAAGGGATTGTCATTCAAGAAAATAATTATCATCGTTTTTAAATATTCTTGTAAAATAATTCTCATTTTTTGCCTTATTTTACTCATAATGTTCTTTTCCTCGGCAAAATCACTTATTCTTATCATAGGAATTATATTTCGCCGAGAGAAAGAACCTCATAAGATAAAAAAATTTTTAAACGTCTTTCACAAATTTTTCAATAATAGTTGTTGCTAAATCACTAATGTTTTTGAATGGCAATCTCTTGTGTCAAGATATTATTTTTGAGAGAAAAGGGAATCATACCCATACACCAAAAACGCATCAGGTTCTAGTTTCATTAATTAATTTGTTTATAACAATTAAAGAAACAAAGGAATTTGATCTATAATAAAAATTTATATTCTTCAAGAGCATTATTATTAATTGTATTTGTTTTTGAGAAAATGTTAATATATAATAAAGCAATATAACAAATATAAAACTGGCAGTGAATTCGATCTCGGGTATTTCTACTTTGTTTGTATTTACAATGTCATGGTGCTCATTTGATGAGCACTTTGCTTCCTCATTATAATTATAATTAATTAATTAATCTTCTATTCTTGTATGAACTTTCAATTCTCCTAATGAAACAATTTTTTTTGTTCAAAACAGATTTTTATAATTACGTAAATGTCCATAACTTCCGTACTCTTCAAAAAAATGTATTAATATTATAGGTCAATCGATTTGTCTCGGATCAACGAATCTATTCCGCTCTTGCATCTATTTTGAATTATGTTAATGAAAAAATTTTAACCATACGAAACCGATTATTCGAATATTATAAATGACAATAACTTTCTTACTCTTTAACTGAATGTTTCAATATTATGAGTCAATTTATTCGTCTCCAGGCAAAGAATCTGTTATATCATTGCATAAACTTTGAATTATGTGAATGAAAAAAGTTTTACCATGAAAACCCGATTTTTAAAGTAATATAAAGTGCTAAAAAATGTAATGTAACGAATACATCCGCAGAATTGCTTAGAACATTGTATTAGACATTTTTAAATTGAGAAACGTTAAATTAAATTGATTTGAATTTTTTCGAAATAGTTACAATTAAAAAACTTCCTATATGAGGAAGTGAAATTATATTCTTTTGGCATATTTCAAATTGAATAACAAATAAGAAAATTTGCTCATAAGCCTTACTTTATGAAATGAATCTCATTTAAAGTCGGTTAAGAAATACACCCTTTGGAACACTTTGTAACCAAAATTTCACTTTTTTCTCACTTTTTAAGTGGGCACATGATATGTAGATAAATCGTTTTATGCACGTTACACAAACGTTTTCAAAACTGGTTGAATATCATGTACCCACCAGGGTGCATTTTTATTAAAACATGCATAGTAGGGTGACCCAGAAAATTCAGTATACTTTTCTCATCACTTAATACTAATCTTGGTCCAATTTATGAAAAAATAATTGCATAACTTTGTTTTATTTGAAAAAAAGTTTAAACTGCTGTTCTGGGGCCTCAATAGTACCGAAGCGATTAAAACTTTTAATTAACGTTGATTTCCATAAAAATGGTAAGTGAAAGTATTACAGTCGTCCCAGACTTTGAGGACACAAAAATTCACCTTTAATCAGACGACAAAAAATACTGCCCTTAAAGTTGAAGAATGATCCTCTATAGAAGTTTAACCCACGGAGCTCACACCTATTTTTGCGATGACGAATTGTCGGATATTCTTGAAATATTTCAGAATAAATTCGTCTCGTTTAAATGTGTCGTTAGAATTATTCATGCATAAGAAAAATCAGAAAAAAAAATTGTTAAACAAATTAAAATTTTTTGAAAAATTGATATTTGTGACTAAAATTTCTGCCTAAAGATATTCCCGACAAAAAACGATGTATGTGTCTGAGACATTGTTTTTTTTAACCTAATGAATGTGCCCCTATACAGTGAATATCAATGAAGATATTAGCCTTGATATTATATTAACTGAAATGTATGTTAGAATATATGGAATGCGATACAAAATTTTAGGAAATTCCGGAAAGTCGGCAAAGTCAGGGGATTTAAAACTGGCCAAGAAAAGTCTGGCAATATCAGGGAAAACCTAAAAAAGTCAGTGAAATGTCGATATACTGACCACAAATTACGTAAGACGCTTTTCTAAAATTATCATTTCCCCCTGCTACCGCGTAAGATTAGGCAAGCTTCGTTATGCCCCCCCCCACCAATAAATTTTAATAAGGTATTATAAACTTAGAGAATGAACATATGTTAATTAATTAAACGTGGAACACTAATGAAGTTAGATTTAGAAAAGAAACTGTGTTAAAACAAATAACCCTTACAAATTCCATGCGTCGATCGAGCAGAAAAAATCAATTTAAAACGCAATAATCAACTTGTCGTTTTTCTGTTTTAATAATTTACCAATCGAGTTGATTTTCGCCTAGAAACATTCCCTAGACTTGTGCGCTTCTCACAGATATAGCTGTTTGATAAAATTCTTCATTTTTGTTCTATAAAATAATTGGTAGTAAATATCCACCTAGAAACACTACCCGAATCCGGTAGTGAGGCAATGAACTTTCGAGTTCAAACTGCTAATCAATTTTTTTTTTTTTTAACTAGAAATTGATAGCGCAAATATCAACCTATTGATCTGCATTTTTAATATGATACTCCCAAATGTATGAAGAATAAGCCGAAATTGCTCATTTTTGTCAATTTTTAAATTAATATTGGAATTTTCTAGCATTCAGTTTATTCATTGTTAATAATAAGTTCAATAAACAATTGATTATTGCGTTTTAAATTGATTTTTTCGCTCGATCGACGCCTGCAGTGCGTTATCGTCAATTTCATTATTCGGAGAATTCATTTTGTAGTCGAAATTTTTATTACTTCAAAGAAAACTCAACAGTTCGGTCAAAAAATCATTCCTTTCGCTCAAAATCAAACCGTTTTGCTGAATTTCGTCTTCTTGGGTTAAAAATTTCACTATTTTGGTAAAAAATTCAACTATTGAAGTAAAAAGTAACTTTTTTAAAAAATCATATGTTTTGTTTGAAAACCAAATTTTTTAAGAAGAAAATTCCTCTTTTCATCATGAAAATTCCACATTTTGGATGAATCTTTTTATTTATCCACTGAAAAATCTTTCTTGGTTGAAAATTCAACTCTTTTGTTAAAAACTATTCTCTTTTGGTTTCAAAATTCACTTGCTATCGTCGAAATTGCATCTGTTTTGTCCCAGGCAATTTATTTTTGATTAAGACCTAATTTTTTATCTGAAAATTAAACTATTATTTTTAAGTAAAAAATTTATCCTTCTTAGTTGAAAATTCATGTATTTTACAGAAAACTTATCTTTTCAGTAAAAACGTAACCTTATTAGATAAAAATTTATCTTTTTGGTTGAAAATTCGACTATTTGCTTTAAAAAAATGTTTTCCGTTAAAAATCAATTTTGTTTAAATAGAAAACTAACCTCATCTATTACTGCTTAACATTTTTTTATTTTTCTTGTGTGAAAAATTCAACTTTTTTGTCTGAAATTATTGTCTTTGGTTTTAAAATTCAACCATTTTTTTTTGAAATTGAATTGTTTGGTAGAAAATAAATCTTTTTGGTTTGAAAAATCAACAATATCGTTGAAAATGCACCTATTTTGTTGACAATACAAAACCTCTAAATTCTAATATATTTAGATTCGCAATTTTTTAAGCAAACATTTTTTTCGCGTAAGATCTACCGATGCAATTTGAAGATCCACCCTCCTCTTCCTCAGAATAAACAGTAAGATTTTACAAAACCCCACCTACCCCTAAATCGGGTCATTTAATTTTTGGTTAATCCTTCATGAAATTCTGTATGAGAGCTGTAACTAAAAGTAAAAAAAAATTTAGAAAAAATTTTTTATGTTGCATTAACATTATTGGCCCCCTAGATGTTTTTATACCTGAAGGAAAAATGTATAACCATAAGGGAAAATGAAAAGTTGGTCAGGGAAAAGTCGGCCAAAAAAATAGTGCATTGGGATTTCGGGAATACGTGAAAGGATAACTACAATATATTAATGATAACACATATTTTGGCATATTAGTCCAATAGTAATTTGTGTTACCAAGATTTTCAGAAAATATTGTTAATACCAATAATTGTTTAAAATAAATGGTTGAAATGACTATAAACTAAATCATTTTGAACTTTCACGGTGAGCTCAAAAGATTTGTGGTGGCTTGGTTCAATAAAATTACTTTTTTTTAACAAAACCTCCACACTGGGAAAAATGGTTGATAAAAAGGTGGTCTCGATTTCGTCACATTTCTTGACGACAAGAACGTAGTATCTCCTGTCTTTTTGGTGCTCGAATGCATTATTTATAATTAACTTTGTCATTAAATTATGTAAAATCGTATAAAATTAACAATTAATCATGACTGTAAACTAAACGAAAAGATCATCATTGATAAGCTGGTTTAGTTAAAATTGCATTGACCGTTTTAAAATGCATGCTTCACCGTAAGAGTGAATATCTGTGCAGAAACTAAATCTACGACTTTCAAAGAATAACTGTTTCAAAGGTTAGAAAATGTTTCTTCATAATTTGTAGAATCTTGTGTTTTCGACTCTTTTCCAAATCTGAGTAATTATAAAAAATTATATTTGTTCGTGAAATGTGAATTTCTCCGAGGCTAAAAATACGAGATATGTTGGTTATCAGATGCTACGTCAGATTCCACAGCCATAATGTGATATTCATTTGTGTCCTTGGTCCAGATTTATAGAGTACGCTTTGCTCCTGATTTGATAAATTAAAAACAAATTTTGGAACAATTCACTGCATCATGCAATATGGAACACAAGATTTCGAAACGATGATTTTTCTGAAAAAACCTTGGTCTTCGAAGCTACATATTTTTTTAATTGTTCAATGAAATGACTTCAACACAGGCGCATCCAACGCCATCAAAAATTTCAAAAGGCTGTGATTCGAATATTGTAGAATTAGTTTCTGCACAGATATTAGAAGATATTTTGGATTTTTCATTGTCTTTGAACAACAATTGTCATTGTTATGAACAAATACATTTATATCGCAGTTGTAAAGAGAGAACATTTTTATTTCCGAAAGAGAACATTATTTTCAGCTCAAGAATAATATATCCTAACACAATGGATTGCCACTCAACAATATGCCATTCACTTACTCTTATCGTAAGAATTATACCTAAACGATAAAAAGAACCTTTTAAGTTAAAAAGGGAAAAAGACAGATTTTCATTTATAAGAATTGATAAATTAAATGCATTGATGATTCCATGATATGCCCACACTAGACAGGCCTCCTTGGGACCAAGCTCCTCATGGCACGAACCCCCGAGACATAACATCCCACAGAAACTTGTCGTCGCCGATCATGTCTTTCTGCTTATTCGAGGCTTTCTTGGGAATCCCTTTCCAACAGAGAAACTTAAAAGTCCCTAACTAAGATACTAAACAGGGCATCCCTGCCCACAAAACAAAGAACCCCCGATGAAGTCCTTTCGTCCAACGCACGCTGGTTCATGACCTTGCGCATTACTTCCAAAAATATAGAATGAATAACAAATTTCGGGTTCAGGCTATATCAAGTAGACCTCCCCGCGCATCACTTTCCAAAAGCCAAAAAACGCTAATTAGATGCCTGGAAACAACGGACAAGTCTTCCCACAGGGTGGCAGTTTCGGTCATCACTCACCGAAGAAAAAAACGTTAAGTAGCTGCCTGGAAACATCAGTCAGGTGGTAGTGTTCGACATCACTCTCGAAAGCGATAAAACGCTAATCAAATGACTGGAAACAGAGGGCGGGTCTTTCAACAGGGTGTCCATTTCGGTCATCACTTCCTAAATCTAAAAAATATTAAGGAGATGCCTGACAACATCGGGCAAGTCTTCCACAGGGTGGCA
>CAKNYM010048384.1:0-35694 GCA_932195095.1 Andricus curvator | reverse complement strand
AATGATAAATATTATAAACAATATAATTGTTCAAATAATCATTTTTTGCATGATTAGAAAAACTCCTAGAGATATGGCCGAGACACATCCAACGATACCTATAGATTTTTTTGGGGACTATTAGTTTTTTGTAGCTATATGTCCGAATATTGAAATCCATATTCAAAGGATTGTCCGAGTGAGATTGGAGGGGATCAAAACAATGTTCAATATAGAGTTTTCTCATTTTGAAAAATTTATTTTCATTCTATTATATTCGAAGAGCATCATCTGGTTGTCATTTGTGATAAATTGTTGTTCAATAATCGTTTCAACAAATAATACATAATATGAACAATATAATTGTTTAAATAATCATTCTTTTGCATGATTAGAAAAACACTTAGAGATATGGCCGAGGTGCATCCAACGATACCTATAGATTTTTTTTGGGACTAGCAGTTTGTCCTAGCTATATGTCCGAATATTGAAATTTATATTCAAAGGATTGTTCAAGTGCGAGTGGAGGGGTAAAAACAATGTTCAATATGGAGTTTTCACATTTTGAAAAATTTATTTTCATTCTATTATATTCGAAGAACGTCATCTGGTTGTCATTTGTGATACATTGCTGTTCAATAATCGTTTAAACAAATGATAAATATTATAAACAATATAATTGTTCAAATAATCATTTTTTGCATGATTGAAAAAACTCCTAGAGATATGGCCGAGGCGCATCCAACAATACCTTGAGATTTTCTCTGAAACTATTAGTTTGTTTTAGCTATATGTCCGAATATTGAAATCCATATTCAAAGGATTTTTCGAGTGAGAGTGGAGGGGATAAAAACAATGTTTAAATTAGAGTTTTTACATTTTGAAAAAATTATTTGCTTCCTATTATATTTGAAGAACGCCATGTGGTTGTCATTTGTGATAAAATGTTGTTGAATAATTGTTTAAATAAGTAATAAATATTATAAATAATATAATTGTTCAAATAATAAATTTTTTGCATAGTTGAAAAAATTCCTAGGGATATGACCGAGACGCATCCAAAGATCTCTTTAGATTTTTCCTTGGACTATTAGTTTGTTCTAGCTATATGTCTGAATATTGAAATCCATGTGCAAAGGCTTTTTTGTTATGTAGTGAGAGTGGATGGGATAAAAACAACGTTTTATTGTTGAATTATTCACTATGAGTCGTTTGCTAAAGCTAAAAATAGTTTTATCTCTATTTATTTTGTGTTTATTTAGTGTTAGTTTAACTTATTGTACATCAAACAATCAAGTAAAAATTTTCTATAAACATTTTATTTGTTGAAATAATTATTTTTTTGCGGCGATTAAAAAGAATCCTGAGGTTATTTTGTTGAACTACTTATGAATATGTTTGAAACTATTTTCAGACTGATACATTTGTTTGTATTGAATTCCGAATTGTTTATAGGAATTTAATTGTTTAACAATCATTTTTTTGCATCATTCGAAAAAATGCTAGAGATATGGCTGAAACAAATTCAGATATGTTTTCAGTTTTTTGATAGAACAATTACTTTTGTTTAAATAAATTCCATAATTTCCAAATCTATATGTATAGCTGAATTTAGGGTCGTATACAAGTGCGTGAAAAGGATTAAATTTTCAGTCGGGGAAACATAAATCAACATTAATATTTGGTCCAACCACGCCTGATTCGTGTTGCAATATTATACAGTTGTGCATTAATTGAATGGGTTGTACTTCACACTATCAGTTCTCATCTCATTATCATCCTTGGTAAACACCGGATATCACTGAATGCAACTACTGAACGAATTTCTGTTATTGTGAAGGCAATGAAAGGGAAACACATTTGAATAAATGTTCACAAATCACACTATTAGTGCTATTAACATCACACACCCACTGGATAGTCCTTCATTGATTTTCTTTTTGCAAAACAGCTTTTTAAATCCTTTTAATAGATATATTTCTCTAAACATTATTTTATCATAGAATAGAGTTAGAAGTCGCATTTTTTTCATAATTTTTTAACTTATTTTGAATTTTTTACTTAAAGCAGAGCAATTATAAATAAGATTTTTAAAAAATTGTTTAAACCATTCATTAGTATTTCTAATAATATTCTCTTAGAGTAATACTAGAAAGTTGCAGTTATTTAATAAAATGTTCCACTTTTGGTCGGCTTTTCAATTAGTGAGGTAAAAATTAATGCAAGTTAACAAACATGATTATTCAAACAATATATTATTGTTTATAACTTTTCTCAGATAATTGATAGAAAGTTGCAGTTTTTTCTGAAATTTGTTACTTTACTTTGGCTTTTTAGTTATGAACAAACGATGAATAAAGACTGAAAATAATTTTTTTTTAACAATAGCTTTATTTTTTGTGAATATATTTTTCTGAAATGAAAAAGATATTTGAAATATTCTTGAAATCTTCTGTATGAATCATATTGTATAGAAATTTTACTTAAAGTAGTTATTCAAAGCCTTTTTGTTTAAATCATAATTCTAATAATATTTATTATTTGTTCCTAACTAAAATTTAAAAGAAAAGCTGACAATCGCAGGTAAACCCGCAACTTCGCTCTCTACAGTGAATGACCTCGCGCTTCGCGCTCGGATATTTATTCTTTGCACTTGGAATGCTCGAATGTAACTTTATCAAAAACATCTCATTTAGATTCCAGGATTTGTATGCATCTTCATAATCTGAATTTTCTACGTATAATTAAGTATAGTTAAAGATTAAATTGCTCACAACCCTGTAGGCTTTGAGGTACACATTTTCATCGTGACACTCGCGCTACGCGCTCGATTTCTGATACTTTCTCAATCATAAATGATAAGAATTTAATAAATTATAACAAATTTGTATCTCTTTATTGGATGAACAACTTTTGTCTATCAATTTTTTTTGCTAATTTTTGTCATTGTTCCACAAATTTTTCATTTTTATTTTTAATTTTATTTTTTAGGATTGAAACCAAAACTACGCGTCCTATCGAAAAGAGATTTATGACAAATTTGTAGATGTGTTTTATGAGCACAATTTTTGTCTTCTCATTTTTTTTTCGTAGCTTGTGTAGTTTTTTCAAAAATTTAATTTTTTTAGTTTCCAATTATACTTTTTACGATTAAAACAAAAACTAAGCGTGCTATTAAAAAATTGATTAATGACAAATTTGTATCTCTTTTGTGTGTCAACAACTTTTCTCTATTTATTTTTTTCGTATCTTCGGTCGTTTACCCAAAAAATAATTTTATATTTTTCATATTGTTTTTTACGAATAAAACAAAAACTACGCGTCCTCTATCAAAAAGTGTTTGATAACAAAGGACCCCGCACAAAAGCAATGGAAAAAATCAGTCCGTCAAATTGGCTGAAGCTTTCAGAAAGTGATGTTCTCGGCGTGGTGAACAAAAGTCTCCATGGGCCCAAGTCGATCCTATGATTAGTTTTTGAGTTATGGGCCTTAGAAGTTACCGATTTTCGAGGAATCTGCGATTACACAGCCCACACTGCCCTACGAAAAAAAGTAATGCGGAAGGTCCGAACGACAAGACCATAGTATCTATATGTTTTTGGGGTCGCTGAATCCAAATCCGGGATCCGTTTGACGCCATCAGGTCAATGTCAAGGTCAGTCCAAGGTCAAATCTACAAAAACAGGTTTCTACTCTGCAAAACCTATCCGTTTATACGTTTCTGGGGTCGCTGAATCCAAATTCGGTTTTTAAGTTCACACCCACCAGGTCACAATGAAGTTCAATCCAAGGTCAAATCTACAGAATTAGTTTTCTACGAAGTGAACCAATGTATGGATACCTTCTTCAGGTGACCAAATCCTCTGTTGGTTTCATTTGATTAGGTCGAGGTTGAGGTTGAGGTGTAGGTGGATGTTCTTGGCATGTGTGAATATATAAATATATATATATATATATATATATATTCACATGTACACACATACACACACATCTATACATATATACACACACACGCGCGCGCCAGGAACATCCGCCTACACCTCGACCTAATCAAATAAAACCGACAGAGGATTTGGTGACCTCAAGAAGATATCCATACATTGGTTCACTTCGTAGAAAACTAATTCTGTAGATTTGACCTTCGATTGACCTTCATTGTGACCTGATGGGTATGAACGGACACCGAATTTGGATTCAGCGACCCGAGAAACGTATAAACAGATAGGTTTTGCAGAGTAGAAAGCTGATTTTGTAGATTTGACCTTGGACTGACCTTCACATTGACCTGATGGGGTCAAACGGATCCTGGATTCGGATTCAGCGACCCCAAAAACATATAGATACTATGGTCTTGTCGTTCGGACCTTCCGCACTACTTTTTTTTCGTAGGGCAGTGTGGGCTGTGTAATCGCAGATTCCTCGAAAATCGGGAACTTCTAAGGCCTATAACTCAAAAACTAATAATAGGATCGACTTGGGCCCATGGAGACTTTTGTTCAGCACGCCGAGAACATCACTTTCTAAAAGTTTCAGCCAATTTGACGGACTGATTTTTTCCATTGCTTTTGTGCGGGGTCCTTTGTAGATCTTCCTTGGGAGCATAATTTTCGTCAAATCATATTTTTCTGTATCTTGCATAGTTTGACCACAACATGGAATTTTTGATTTTTCATAATTTTTGGTGCGATCAAAATTTGAATTTGAATTATAGTTTTTTCTTCTCTTGACATTTTTTTCATATCGTGCGTCTTTTTGGCTTAAAATTTTCATTTTGGATTGATTTTTTAAATTTTGTAAATGCTATAACTCTGATTATTTTTTCTTTATCAAGAAAAGTCATTAGGGTAAATTGTTTTTACTTTCTAAGTACTACCAATAGCCGTTCATAAAATTGTTAAATCTTAAGAAAACTGGTATCAAAAATTCTGAAAATACTCTAACTTTTTGAATTTCTATCAAAAATGGCTGGTTAACGAACTTGTCCTTCCTTTTGAGACCTAAAAAAGTGTGCCAGAGCTAGATTCGATACGTTTATTTTTTCAAAAGTTATCGTGTTTACGGACGGATGGACGGCTGGACAGACAGGCAGACAGACGCCATCCCCAAAACTAGATTTTTGGCTTCAGGGGGTCTTAAAACGTGGAGATCGTATGAAAAACTGTGATGTCTTCCAGACAATTTTAATACTTTCTCAATCATAAATGAAGAGAATGTAAAGAAACGATTTTAACAATTATGTTTATCATCTTGCATTAATTATTATCTCACCAAGTAAAAAGTGAACATAAAGTTAAAAGTTCAAGAAAAAAACGCAATTATTTTAGGAGTAGATAGTTAAAAACAATAATAATTTTTTTACAAAATTATGTTTGTATTTAAAAAACCTTGAAAAAATGATAATTATCTCCACAAACTTACAAAACCCAATTTTTCACTTGTGGGGTGATATTTAAAGAGTAACTTTTGATTTGTATTCAATGGCTAATTGTGAAGAGAAACATTGAGTTACAATTTTATTCACCTACTATTGACGATACTAAATAAAATGTATTCTAACATACTGTCCTAATTATGTTTACATTTTTTTACTAAGGAATTAGTTTTTTTTTTATATTACCAACTTTAATTTGGAGAGACCTCAAAGTATCTTTTAGATGAGGAAAAAAGCTGCACAATTAAAATAAGCTTGTTTAGACAATCAGGTTCATACTTATTGAAGCTTACATGATGCTTATTCAAGGCAAATCATTTTTACAACGTTTACTGAATAATTGCATTTTCTATGGAAAATTAGGAAAATATACAATCGAGAAAAAATTTCAAACTCTATAACAGAACATTGTTGAAGAGTAGCAATTGAGGATCCTGAATATGCGTAATTAATTCATAGCCTATATTGACCCATTATAATTTCAAGATTGTACAAAATTCAGAATTTTCTAATCTTTGCTCAAAAAATTAGAAGGCAATGTTTTCGAATTCGAGACAGGCTACGTCACGTTCCAATTTTCAAAAATGGCTTTTCTGTTTTTCACATTTTCCATGTTTATTACTTTTTGTTAAATATTATACATATACAGTGCTATATCATTTTTTTCTATCAAGCAATTAGTTTTACACAATTCAATTAGAAAATACCTCGAATACTCGAATTAGTAATTTTCTACTAATATTTATAGAGGCATACCCTTTCGCCCCTTTGTCTTGTTTTCCCCTAAAATTCGAACTAAATTCATAGAACCCACGAAGAAAAAGCAACTTCTTTTGGTTAAAAAGTATACTATTATATTTTTAGTTCGGAATTCATCTCGTTTGGTTGAAAATTCTAGTATTTGGTTAAAAATTTTTTATATTGTTGAAAATGCAACTGTTTTGAGAAAAAGTTACCTTTTTGGTCAGAAATTCAGCTATTTGGTTTAAAGTTGAAATACTTTGTTGAAAATGCATTTTCTTGGTTGTAGACTCATCATCTTGGCTGAAAATTGAACTATTCCATTTTTAGGAAATTGATCTTCTGGATTAAAAAATCATCAAGTTGAAAATTCATATGTTCGAGCTTGAAATCGAACTGTTTTGTAGAAAATTTCATCTTTTTGCCTTGAAAATTCAACAATTTGGTTGAAAACACATATTTTTGGTAAAAAATTTAAATATTTGGTTAAAAATGAAACGATTTTCATGAAAATTGAACTATTTGGAAGAAAATTTTAATACTTTACAGAAAATTAACTTTTTTGTTGTAAAGTTATATTTTCGGGTTGATATTTCAACTGTTTTGTAGAAAATTCGTCTTTTTGGAATGAAAATTCAACAACTAGGTATCAAATTATAGTATTTGGTTGAAAGCTAACTTTTTTGTTAAAAATGCAACTATTTTGTGAAAAGGTCATCTTTTTTCGCTGAAAAATGTATCTGCTTGGTTCAAAGTTGAACTAGTTTGTTAAAAATTCATTTTTCTTCCTTGTCTTGGTTGAAAATGTAACTATTCCATTTTCAGAAAATTAATCTTCTGGGTTAAAAAATCATCTGTTAGGTTGAACTCTTTTGTTAAAAATTAATGTTTTTTAAGATTTATGAACGGGTATGACTATTCCATTTTTGGTTGCTAATTGTGAATTTTTATTGAAAATTGATCTTTTCTAGATGAAATTTCATGTAATTTGTTGAAAATTTGTATTTTTTGGGCAAAAATAAGTCTATTTGGTTAAAAATTTATCCTTTTTGTTTAAAAATACAACTGTTTGGATCTAAAGTATTCTAGTTTGGTTAAGGATTCAACGATTTGGCAGAAAATTAAACTATTCCGTGGAAAATTACCCTTTTTGTAGAAAATTCATATGTTTGGTTTGAATTTAACTATTTTGTGGAAAACTAAACTATTTTAATAAAAATAACCCTTTTTTAATGAAAAATCATATTTACAGGTTGAAAATTCAACTGTTTTGTAGATACTTCGCCCTTTTGGCTTTAAAATTCAACAATTTTGTTAAAAATGTATGTATCTTCTTGAAAATTAATGTTTTTTGGTAGAAAATTAATCTTCTTGCTGGAAAATATACCTTTTCGGTTGACAATTTAATCAATATCAATTGTTATAATCTATAAAAATTTGGAAGACTTCATCGCTAATGTGCTAAAATATTTAATTTGCAACATTTCAGCTATATTTGCGTAAATAACATGTTTATTTAGAGTATAAACTTTATAGGTTAATTTAAATATAAACTGTAGTTTTTAAATGAAACTGTCGTATTAAATTTTAATCGAGTTTATGAAAAACATATTCTTCACAGCTAAGTGAACGTCACAAAATCAGCATTCTCAAAAATTGCTTTGTTATAATAACAATTTCTAAACAATTTTAATTTGGTTAATTAAACGTTCAAGTAAAAACTGTGTGTGCATGTCGTTGTGTGTAGGTTCGTGTGTGTGAATGTCACACTTTTTGTGAACATGATAATTTGTAGTCAATGAAGACAGTTGCTGGTGAATTGGTGAAAGTTTGACGTCTGATTTTCATCACTAATACCTCCAAACTGACCAAACGATTTAAAAAAAAATATTTGTAACATTTCTTTTAGAATATAAAAGAGTCCTTGACTTAAGACCAATCGATTGAATATAAATCTATAATATCAATACATTTTAATGATGAGTAAGGACGTTATGATCATTTATAATATTTGACAAATTATTGTTTATAGTAAAGCTTCAATTCATTAATATAATTCACGATTGAAGTTCTCGTAAGAATAAAAAAGAATCCTTGATTCGATACGAATCGATTCACCTATAATATTAAAACATTTTATTGAAGAGTAAAGCAGTTCTAGTCATTTATAATAGTTTAGAAATTAGTTCCCCCTTATGGAGGTTTGAATCCAAATTTGTGAATGATTATCATAATGTTGGGCATAGAAATTTATAAACGGACTTTTCTGTTTTTTTGTTTGTTTAAATTTCCAATCCCGTATGTTACTTTTGAGTGAACAGTTTTTCAATGTTCACCGTATGCCGAGGAGTTTATAAACAAATTTGGTTTGCTTCGAGGGGTAAACCACTCGGATTTTTCGTGTACCAGGAATATATTCCCTAAAGAATATTCGGGAATATACAGAATATATCGGAATATTTGGGAGTACAAAGAATATGAGAATATGTAGGAATATGAGACAATATTTCGAAATATATTTCAATTATGTATATTAAATTACATATTTTCTCACCGTTTCCCCCAAAACACCATAATTTTTGTTTTATTCGCCTTAATTTTGAGGCCCATGTTCTTCATGCTTATATTTGGTTTGCTCAACATACTTTGCAAATCTTCGATTGACTCTGCCATAACAAGCTTATGATCCGCAAACGCTAACCCACGTACCCTCACTGTCCCGTGATCCACAAATGATCATAAATTCACGAAACAATAATAAATGAATAAACAAATAAATAAGGGGTCATCCACAAATTACGTAAGGTGTTTTTCCGAAATTGTTAATCCCCTCTCCCCCCATGTAAGATACCGTGAGATTTGCTATCCCCTCCCTCCCACTCCAAATCTTGCTAAGATTTTATAAACTTAGGGAACGAAATTACATATAAACTCTGTTAATTAAATAAAAGTGGAACCTCAATGAAATTAGTTTTAGAAAATTGAATGTGTTAATAACAATAAGTATTTAGTTACAATTTTAGTGAAATTTAGTACAATGTTATAATATCTTCAGTGCCTGAAATGTTGAGAAGTCCGACACACTTTGTGTATTCTATTACTATTATTCTTTAGTCTATATGTATACCATTAAGCCATTTCCCTTTCAGGGTAGGCGTGACACTACCCGATTCGGGTAGTGTTTCTAGGTGGATAGTTTTCTTTTAGTTATAAATAACTACAAGTGTGGGCTCACCACACCCACGATGTGCCAACAGCACTCAGTATTCTTGAATGGTCACCCATCCAAGTACTAACCGCGTCCAACGCTGCTTAACTTCAGTGATCTGACGAGAACTGGGGTTTTCAGCGTGGTATGGCCGTTGGCCATATAAATAATATAAATATAATATAAATTGGCCTTTTTTAATATAAATGGCCATATAATATAAATTATCAAAATTCCTATTTATTAATCGCAGGCTTCACAGACGTTCCCCTTTTTCGATTTTTACTTAAATGCGAACTGAATTATTAGAACCCAATAAGAAAATCCAACTATTTCTGGTTCAAAGTCCATTCAGTTTTTTTGGCTTGAAAATTCTACAATCCAACTATTTTGTGGAACATTGGTCTTTTTGGTTTGCAAATTCTTCTCTTTTTGTAGAAATTCAATTTATTTTGGTTAAAAATGGTAGAAAATAATCTGTTTAAGTTGAAAATTAATGTTGTCGTTGGCAAATCACATTTTCGGGTTAAAAATTCAACTGTTATGTAGGAAATTCTTATTTTGGGCACGAAAATTTAACAATATGGTAGACAATTCAATAATTTGGTAGCAAGGTTCACAAGTTGGTAGAAAACTTAACAATTTGGTCAAAAGTTGAAAATTCTTTTTTTTTTAGCTGGAAATTATTTTTTCACGGAAATTTTAATTATTACATTTTTTGTAAAAAATTCATCTTTGTTTGTTGAAAATTCAACTATTTGGTTGAAAATTCATGTTTTTTGTTAAAAAGTTCATTTTTTTGTTATAAATGCAACTGTTTGGTTGAAAATTAATCTGTTTTAGTTAAGAATTCAAGTATTTTGTTGAAAATTCGACTTCTTTTGTTAAATTTAACTGTTTTTGATTTAACATTAAAATCTTTTTTCATTAAAATATCTACTATTACATTTTTTTAAATTAATCTTCTTAGGTTGAAAAATCAACTCCTACGTTAAAAGTGGAACTACTTTCTTAAAAATTGTTTTTTTTTATAAGTATTCATAATTTTAGTTGAAAATTCATCTATTTTGTTGAAAATTACCTGTTTTGTACTAAGCTCGTCTTTCTGGCTTGAAAATTCAATATTTTGGATGAAGTTTTTTTTCTTTATTGTCTGAAAAATCTTTCTTGGTTGAAAATTCAACTCTTGTTGAAAATTTGTCTTCTTGATTTGAAAGTTTATATCTTTTCGTAGAAATTTCATATTTTTTTGCAATTCAACTGTTTTTGATTTAAAATAAAAATCTTCTCGTGGTTAAAATATTAACTATCACATTCATAATAAAACAATAAACAATTTCAAAAGTAAAGTAATAATATATATTAAAACTTAAACAACTTTAAATTTAAAGCATTTTAAACTAACAATCTAAAATTAGTTATCTGAAGTCAATAACTTCTAAACTTGTGTGAATTAAAAATAAATTATTATTCAATTTATAATAATTGCATAATAATTGCAAAGGCACCAGATATAAAGCTATTCAAATGCAATCGGTGAATGGAAGGGAAGGAATCGGGGAATATAATATTTCAGAATATTTAGGAATATTTAGGAATACTTCGGAATATGTGGGAATCAGGGCCGGGTTATTCATTAGGCAGAGTAGGCAACTGCCTAGGGGCCCCGCATCGACTAGGGGCCCGTGCACGCTCTAAGAAAAAAAAAAACGTTTTATCGAATGAAAAGTTTTTCTGAAAATTTGTATGGAATTCCTCGACAACAATATCAGTATTTTTTTCGACGCATGTCAATTGGAGAAATACTCCATTATTACAGAACCATCTAGTAACAAGTAGTAGCTAATAATAGCGAATAATAATAATAGCGAATCGGATAAAAATTAGGGAAGTTATGAGTGATTTTTCTCATAAAACTCCCAAAAACGATTTTTTGGCCAAAAAATGAGATTTTGGGGGTGTATGGAAAATTTCTCCTATACAATTTTTCTTAGTTTTAATAGATCTACAACTTGAACTAGGTCTCCATAAAAGTGTCTCCAAATTTTTGTTTTTTGTAACACAGTGTTATGCGTGTAGGTGAATTATCATTGCACGTAAGTTAATTCGGAATGAAATTATCTATAAACTACATTATATAACAGAAGTTTGAATTTTTGATAAAGGACATTGAAGTAATACATGAAGAAAAAAGGGGTACTTTTTCTATGTTGGCATTGGTATTTTTCTAATATTAACATAGGATATTTTACTATGTAACATACGCATTATTCCTATGGCATATAGGGAAAATCCCAATGTTAACATAGGCATTATCCCTATGACAACATGAGGTTAAATCCTATGTTAACATAGGAATTATTCTCATGTACATAAATTCCAAAAACAATAATCGATGATTATCAATGACGATTAATGATCAATAATCATGATTAATCATCATTAATTGCAATTAAAAAATTTTTTTTTCCATGGCAACTTAAAATTTTTCTTAATACACTTCGAATTTTCTTAGTAACAAATATTTCGAAACAGAAAACCAGAAGAATATTTTCGTTTTGTAATTTCAAAAAATTGTGAGCATTTACCATTCGAAAAATATCAAATTATAATTAAGAATGATTCTTAATAAATGAATTCTACATTTATTGTGTGATTTGTTTGCTCATTTCACCTGCCTATAGTCTAAATCCGACAAAAATGTGAAATATGTAGTTTCCAAACGATTTTTTTCGAATTAGATAGGAAAAATTCCTATGTTGACATAGTCAAAATCCATATGCTAATATAGGTATTCCCCCTACGGTAACATAGGAAAAATACGTCTTTTTCCGTACAGGATTCCTGGAGTCGATCATCTGGAAGTTACTCACATCCCTTCATCAACCTGGAGGGACGTGATTGCATTCCCTAGGGGCCCGGACAGGGTTGTTGCCTAGGGGCCCGGACAGGGTTAATCCGGCTCTGGTGGGAATATGTAGGAATATGAGAGAATATTTGAGAATATAAAGAATATGAAGAATATTTGGGAAGTTAAAGAATATCAAGAATATCTGGGAATATTGAAATAATATATGGGAATATTTAGTGAGTGTACTAGGAATATCGGAGTGGTCGACCCCTCGATTTGCTTTTTCATAGAAACTTCCTCATGAGTATTTTCCTCATGAGTATTTTCCTTAAGGTTCTCACTATTTTTTCCGCATTAGACACATGAAACACATATTCATGCAAAAAATTATGTGGGTAGACTTAAGGTGCTTCAAAAGAGTCTCGCTTTCGCTTGATCCACTATACGTCTAAAAGGATGAATTTTTAAACGTAATATTATTACCACATAATCTAAACATAATTTTACCGGTTTGGACACAGAGCTTTTTCTGGAAAATGTTCTTGTTTTTTTTTTTATAATTGAAAATGGGAGTTTTTTTTGGGCCTGAAAACGGCAACACTCTGGCTATTGTGTACGCTGGGCTGCCGGTGTTGCCGGTTTCAGGCGCAGAAACACACTCCATTCTAAGTTTAAAAAAAAACGAGAACATTTTCCGGAACAAGCCTTTCAGTCCAAAACGGTCACGTACTTTTTAAACAATCTCTTTCTTTTTCGTGAATATATTTTGCGGGAGGGAGGAGCTGATGTCAAAATATGTGAATTAATTTTTTTTTGAATATTGGGAGAGAGGAAAAATAATTCACTTAGGAAAGTACAATATTATATAAGAAATGATTTTATGTAGGTTCACTTTTTTCTTACCTCGTTAAGTGAAAAGTGGACAAAAAGTTTAAACATTTCAGAAGAAATTAATAAAGAAGAAGATAGTTATAAACAATACTAATTTGGTTAAATAATTATTTTTGCTGAATTGAATTAATTATCAAGTCACTCCAAGTTAAAAATAGGCAAATAGTTAAAAATTTAAGAAAAAACCGCATCTTTCTACCCTTAAGTAAAGAGAGTATTATTAACAATAATAATAAATTTGTTGAACAATTATTTTTGTCAACCTAAATTAATTATTACATCACTCTAATTGAAAAGTGGACAAAAAGTTGAAAACATTCAGAAAAAAGCCGCAACTATCTAGTATTAATATAGAAGAAGATAGCTGTAAACAATAATAATTTATTTAAACAGTTATTTCTGCTATATTCAATTAAATAATAACTTACTCTAAGTCAAAAGTCGACAAAAAGTTCAAAACAGAAAAAACCGCAGTTTCTCGAAGTATTCAAAGATAATATTATTATCAATGATAATTAATTGTTTAAACAATTATATTTGTTAAAAATGATAAAGTATTACCCCACTCTAATGGAAAATTGGACAAAAATGGAAATTTTTGTTAGAAAAGTGTGACTTTCTATCTCAATTCTAAGAGAAAATTCCTAAAAACAATAATAAATCGTTTAAACAATTTATGTCAACATCTAACTAATAGTATAAAGTTGTATTGCATGTATTAGAAACAATTTGAATTCAAAAAATTGCAAAAAAATAATAATTAGCGCCAAAAACTCGCTAAAACCCATTTTTTCACTAATGAGTTTTTTTGGCACCCTATAAAACTGACTTATGGGGGTGATATTTGAAAAGTAATATTTTATTCGTATTCTATGGCTAACTGTGATCAGAAGTGTTGAGTTTCAATCCGATTCAGCTCTAAATATCATTTTTTCAAAACAGAAAAAAATGGATTTATTTTCTTGTGGATTCGAGCAAATTTCTGGGCAATATGCCTTAACATTCGAGAAAATAAAATTTGGACCACCCTAGTGTATAAGTTTAACATAATAATAAATTTGTCACGAACTTTCATCGTGGTGTTTTTAAAATATATTAAACTTTTGTTTCTACTTATAAAACAAAATCCTTTAAATTTGTACAATAATTATTTTTCAATATTTCATTTTACAAAAACGATTTTCATGTACAATATTTGTTACTCTGCAGAATCAGTGAAGAGGGTAACGAAGGTTTCTTCTTCACAAAAAGTTCCTGGTGCGTTTCACAGATGGAGGAACTGTGCAATGTCTGACCGAGTCTCGGTTTTACTACTTGAAATAAGCTAGTAATAACGATCGTTTCATAATTAGAGACTTGGGAAGAAAGAAACTATTTAGCAAGCAAAGAAAGTGAAATGAAAATTACATATTGTATTTCCTGATGTACTTTAGATCCTTAAGATTAAAGAAACTAATTTGTTTGTTAAAATTTCAATGTTTTAAAACAAATAACTCTTGTTATTATTCCATTAAAAAACTAACTAGTATAATTTAAGAAAACGACAACAGTTATTTTCTATGATTAAAATAAACATTTAATTTCCTTAAATAAGAGCATGAATGTTATTTCTGAAACAGGCAAACGATATTCGAGTACACTTGAAATATGATTATTATATAGAAAAATGGACTACGTCACGTTTATGAGAAAATACTTAAAACTTTATATCGCCGTAAGCAGTAGAGTTTCTCTAAGAACAGTGGTGTTACATTCTTGTTGTTCTTCGTGTTAAAATAATGAAACAGGTCAAGTGAAAGAAAAATTCAGCTGAGAATTTAAAATGCAGAAATGCGATAGAAATAAAAAAATTGTATGAAAAGATTGTGGAAAGAAAAATCTCAGGAGCTTCGATGAACAAATATTGCAGGGCTTTCCAAATAATTGCTTTGCATCAGAAAAGACGGATCGATTCAACATCCGGGCGTGATTGAAAAAGTCTCTGGTGAATTGCATTTGTTCATTTTGCTGATTCTACCTTCGTTCCTTCTTATTTGTCAGAAAGATACAAATGAAAATTAAAAATTAAAAATAATTTTGTATACTCTTCATGAGGAAAGTTTCAAATTTTCATCTTAAATCTGTCATCTTTTAGTTTTTTTTAAACAATACAATTTTTGAAAAGAAAATATCTATGAAGAATGTCTGGGATATGACTGTCAAAAATAATATCAGTTTGTTTTGCACAATTTTGCCTCCTCTAAACCAAAATATAATAATTGATAAGTACGTTAAAGATTGTACATATCTATTTGAAAGCTAACAAAATTTTGAAAATGACAAGACTAAAGCTGTAATATTAGTTGCAAAACGAGACCAAGAACAACTAAATTTTTTTATTGGTTTCTGAGCTAAAACATAATTTGTTCAACCGTGCACGCAAGATTTTCAAATTTCCATTTTGCAATTGATATTCCAGACTACGATTACAGAAAGTACCGTACACTTTCCAGCTATCTACTTACTGGAATCAGCCATCCTAATAAATATCTTCAAAAAATGGTACAATTCTTCGATTGTTGTCAGATTAAAAATTATTTTGGTTCCGATCGAATTTATTTGGATTGCGTGCACAGATGGAAAAGGATTGAAAGTTGAGTTCGGATTAATTTCGGATCGAATGTTGGACCGAGTAGGATTGAAATCTTGTTTCCAATTGTTTTCGAATTGATCTCGTGGATTAAAATGCTTTGGAAGGTAGATTCCAATTGGTGGTTTGAATAGAAATATATTTCGGACTGGTCTTACGGATTAAAAAAAAAAGTAGGAAGATCACAGATTGAGAATATTGAAGTTTTTTTCCGGATTGGAATCGGATTCATTTCGATAGGGCGGCCGGATTAAAGAAGGATTAAAAGATGGGTTCGGATTAGTTTCGGATTTATTCGGATTAGACGGCGGATTAAAAAGGATTGAAAATTTATTTCAGATTGGCGTTGGACTGAAAATGATTGAAAGGTAGTTTTGGATTGATTCAAATTTAACTAGGGTTTCGTGTCGGACAAAGAAGAAGTAAAGGAATTTTCCCGTTCCGATTGGATTTATTTGGGTTGGTTCCATAGATGCAAAAGATTAAAAGATGGGTTCGGACTGATTTTGGATTGAACGTTGGATTGAGAAGGATTAAAATATAGTTTCAAATTAGTGTCGGATTAATCTCTTGGATTTGAATGGATTGAAAGATAGGTTCGAATTGTTGGAACGAATTAAAATGTAGTTTCGGATTGGTTTCACAAATTGAAAGAAATGAGAAAGATGTTGTGATTAAGAAGATTTAAAGGTTGTCATCCGGATGTCATGTCAAATTGAGAAGGATTGGACGTTTGTTTTGGATTGGTGACGGATTAAACTCACGGATTTAACTTGGCTTTGATGCAAAGATCGAGAAGAATTAAGAAGATTTGTCGGTTAACGGTTGATTTTATTCGAATTGTGTGCATGTATGGAAAAGGATTGAAACATGGGTATCATTTTTCCGCTTTGACTTCGGATTTGTTTCGTGTTAATTCGGATTAGTGTCGGATTGAAAATTATTGAGGTATATTTTCGGATTTTCTCGGATTGAAATTGGTTTACGTGTCGAATTAAGAAGAAGTAAAAGGATTTTTGATTCTGATGAAATTAATTTGGATTCGTTGCACAGTAGGATGTTCCATTTTTCATAGTATAGAAAATAATTTTCTGAAACTAAGTCGCACAATTGCGTGTATATCATTGGTCACGTTTAATAAAAGAAAAACATTTTGTTTTTGAATAATGTTTGAAGCTTATGAAAAATAATCATTTTAACAATTTTTTTTGTAATTTCATTCTTTCTCACTGACGTTTGTTACCAATCTAAAAAAGGATTGAATTTCAATCAATAATGGCTCATTTTTTCGAAAAAACTATTCCCTACAACTTCGCGTTTTTCTTTTTTAAAAATAAAAATAATAATATATAGTAAATAATCTTCATATATAATTATTTGTTCAAAAAGTGTTTTATTTAAAAAAAAAATGTTTATCGATTTTAGCAATAGGAAAATTTACTCTTAAACAATGAGCCGTCAAGCAATTATTAAAATTCAACAGCCATACCTCAGAAACAATGAAACCTCATAATAAAGAAGTAGATCGAAATAGATCAAAATCCACAGAAGAAAAAGTGAAAAAACTAAAAAGATCATCGAGCAATCTAAACGATGGAGGGATAGAAGCAACAGAAGATACGATGGAGAGTGAGAAGAAGACTGTTCAGCTCCTAGAGAAAGATTACATAAAAATCATCTCCGAAAGCAAACAACAAAGAGAGACGATCAACAAATTGATGAAAATCATAAACGAACAGTCGGAAAGACTAGAAAAATTGGAGAAGCGGCAGCAGGAGGATACTGCCATGGAAGTCGAACGAGAGGCCACAGGTAGCCAGCAGGAGAGGAAAAACCCAGGTAACCAGATGGGAAAGAGCCAAAATTATGACGCAAAGAAAGACGACAGCGTCATCGAAAATGCAAAGCCCAGCAATGGACGAGGAAGCAGAGACAATGACACGAACCAGAGTACAGCCCAAACAAAAAGGTACGGAAAACCACCACCAATCGTGATCTTCGAGCAGAAGCAAGATGCTACGGTAAGCCTACTCAAAGAGTCATTAGAAAATAATAAATTTCATGTAACAAGAGGAAATGCAAACAAACACACTCTATACACGGAAAATATAGAGGACTATAAAAAAGCGAGACAGCAGCTTGAAGCCACAGAGACCAAATTCTTCTCCTTCACTCCTAAAGAAAATAAACCACAGTCATTTCTTCTTAAAGGACTAGACAACAATCAAGATATAAATTTATTATTAAACGAACTGAGAGAATACAATTCGGAAAACCTAAAATTCACAAAAGTAACTAGATTCTCAACCCCGAAATCACAGAAAGATAAGAAAATCTTACATTTTACTTAGTGCAGATATCACCAGACAGCCTATCTTCACAGCTGCACAATATTAAATTTATCAATTACCAAGTTATCAGGTGGGAAAAATTAAGAAAAAGGGAGCATATCCAATGTACGAATTGCCAAAGACTAGGTCATGTAGCTTCAAACTGCGGTCTCAGCTATAGATGCGTAAAATGTAGCGAAAGTCACCAACCGGGAGAATGTAAACTTCCGAAACCCACGAATCCGAATGAAAACGATAAGTCAAAAGTTTATTGCGTAACATGTAAAAAATTCGGACATCCGGCCTCATACAGAGGGTGTCCAACACAATTAGAAATTAAAGATAGACTCAAGCAGAAAATTAGACACATAAAAGAAAGTAGGATCACCAAAGAACGTATGGTGAATAATTATGTCACAAAAGGAATCTCTTTTTCCAGTATGGTACAGAACAATAAACAACAGAAAAAGAGCCAAAATACAACTCACACACATACACATCATATCCCAAATAATACACCGAATAGACAAGAAACCCCACAAGCAACAGAAAACACAAATACAATCATATTAGAACTCCAAAAATTAACATCCGTAGTGAACAAAAACAAACAAAATATACACAAATTATTCCATCTGCTAACAAACATATTCCAAGACGATGAACAATAATAATTCACAAACAGAAAATAAGTTAACGATCAGAACAATTAAAATGATCTCAATAAATGTAAATTCAATTATACAAAATAACAGAAGAGGCAGCCTCTTAAACTTTTTAAAAGCTAATAATCCAGACATAGCGGCACTAAGTGAAACCAAACTAAACCCGAAACACAAAATAGAATTCAAAGACTACAATATTATCAGAAGAGATAGACCTAATTCAACACAAGGAGGGGGCGTGGCACTATTGATAAAAAAAACCCTTAAAATATAAACGATTAATTCTATCTGAAGCTGAACACTTCAAGAACCTAGAAACGATAATCATTAGTATCAAATTAAAAAACAGGCAAACACTATACATTATAGCAGGGTACGCAGCATACGGAGACAGATTAAGTTTCAATGAAGAATTAAATACCCTTTTCCAAAAGCTCAATCTAGATAGCCCGGAAAACTATTTTGTACTCGCGGGAGATTTAAATGCCAAGCATACAAGCTGGTCAAATAAAACGTTCAATACCAGAGGAACATTGTTGAGAAACTGGATTGATAACAACAAAATCAAATATAAATTAAAATTATATAGCTCGAGTCTTCCTTCTTTTCCCAGAGGAGATTCCTACCTAGATTTGTGTATAGCGGACGAAAGGCTACAGATAGGTTTATTCGAAAATACCGATAAACTAGAAACGCTAAACTATGATAGCGATCATAACGCAATTCAAATGAGGATACGCTATAATAATGACACTAACTTTTTACTAGAAAAAATGAAAGATCCACATAAATTAAACTACAAAAAAACTAACTGGAAAGCATTCTCAAATTGTTTAGAAAAAGAATATAAAACGGAAATACCAAATAATAGAAATTTATCAAACGAAGAAATAGAAACTTATCTCAGAGACATAGATACGGCAATAAAAGTAGCTACAAATAACACAATACCTAAAATCAAAGACAAGAATTCCATAGAATGTTACCAAACACCACTTATTATGAAACTTCATCAAACAAAAAGCTTTCTCATCTCAAGAGTCAATAATATATATAGAAAATTTAATGGTCACAAAAACAGAGAACTAAATGTACTGAAAAACAAACTTCTAACAATAAAAGCGCTCCTTAAGCAAGAATATCTGAAATCCATCAATAAATACTGGTCAGAGAAAATAAGTAAAATACCGGTGAACGACCCAAAAAACATGTTCCCACAAGTTAATCAAATCTTTAGGCCAAAAGGCAAAGTGACCATCCCCCAGCTAAAAATTCAAAATCAGAACCTTCCTTTAATACAGGAAGCGAATGTAGACCCAGAAACACTTTTGAAGGATGATTAAGATAAATTTTTGATAACAAAGCAAGAAGACAAACTAAAAATTATAGGAACACAGTTTAAAAATACACACACCAGGCATCTCCATTTGGAAAGAGAAAGACTGAGCGAAATCATTAATAAAACAGAAAACACAATAAAACAGTACTGACCTTCAATGAACATTCAAAAGCAGATGATATCGAGCTACTAAACGAACAAATTCCGAATTTCTTCACATCTCAAACAAGACTACAGTACATATTCCACAAACTAAATAATAAAAAGTCCTCGGGTATTGATGGCATACCGAATGTAGTCCTAAAACATATCACACCAAAAATAATGAATGATTATTGCATTATATTTAATAATATGCTAAACAATACTTTCTTTCCCCCACTATGGAAAAAGTCAAAAATCACTCCAATACCGAAAAAAGGGGATGAAAGCATCAACCCTGCAGATTTCAGACCCATAAGCTTATTACCAAACATAAGCAAAGTCTTCGAAATAGTGGTCAAAGACTCAGTATTAAAAGTCTGTGAAGAAAAAGAGGTTATACCCGACTTTCAATTTGGGTTCAGGCATAAACACTCCACAATTCACGCAATAAGTAAGCTTACGTCTGACATCTGTTGGGCTCTTAATAATAAACAATATGTAGGTGCATGCCTCATAGATCTGGAAAAAGCATTCGACTCGGTTTGGACAGACGGTCTAACCTATAAATTATTAAAACTAAAATTTCCTAAACATCTTGTAAAAATGATTAGAGAAATGATAACGGGAAAATGTTTCATAATGACGGATGGTAACATCATTACTGATGAAGTTTTTCCAGTAATTAACGGCTTGCATCAGGGAGCAGTACTTTCTCCGATTCTTTTCAGTATCTACATATACGAATTATTAAAAATGTATGGCTTAAATATAGATCCAGTAAAAAAAGCAATAGCATTTGCAGATGACCTAATAATATATATTAAAGGTAAAAGCGCATCCGAAATCCAGAATGAGCTACAAAATCTATTTGAAAATATCCGATTTTACTTTTGCACGTGGAAATTAAAAATAAATGTGAAAAAATGCGAAACTATCCTCTTCAGACCAACTCTCAGTAACGCCAATAGAGATGTTAAGAAAAACTGGAAAAACTTCGGAATTAAAGAAAATGAAAACGGAGGGGAACAGGTTTCAAACAAAACAATAGTGAAATATCTTGGTGTTAACATAGATCAACACATTTATTTTAACGAACACGTCGAAATTCAGCTGAAAAAAGTAACGAAAGCATTCTCAATGCTAAAAAGGCTATTTTATAATAAACCATTACATTATAAAATAAAAGTAAATTGTTATGTCATAATAATCAGACCCATATTAACATACGGCTGCCCCATTTGGTACAACATTAGTGCAGCTATGATGGAAAAACTTAGAGTCTTTGAAAGAAAATGTTTAAGAGCCTGCTTAGGAAAATACAGATCCACAGAATCAGAATACCAAAAATATATATCGAATGAAAAAATATATAATATGGCAAATATTATCAAAATAGACTCACAAATATTAAAAATTACAAGAAACCATTTCGCTAACACTAGAAAAGTAACAGATAACAATTTAATCTTTGGAACTTACTATCCGAATGATAACTATTTCGAAAAAGTAATAAAAACCAAATTCATACCAACAGAAGCATTCATATACTTAGACAAAAATGGATATATTCAGGATAAAAATGATATTCCAATAATTTATCACTATAATAGGAAAAAAACAGAAAAAGAGATACTATATGACAAGAACTTAGACACACAAGTACCACACAAGGGCTGGAGATTCAAATCATGTATAACAAATAAAGAGAAAAAAGATAAACATAGATTAAATACAGAAAAATACTTTTGGATAGATGAATAGAGTTATCTTTGGTGATCCTTCTTTCTCTCATGTATATAGGATAAACCAAACATCATACACCAAATATTGTACCTACAACGACTAAGTTAAATGATACTATCAGTTTAGTCTAAGCTTTAACCAAAGTTTGCATATAGTTAGATCAAATGCACAATTAAATAAATATAGTTATACAAATAAAATAACCGAGAAGTACGGAACGACAATGCGGAAAATTTTACCGACCAGGGTATTTAAACCATTCATAGTCTATCGCTTATCAGCTGACGGTCACGTAGAGGGGACTCACGCTCACTAGCTGACGGAGTAGCGGAAGGGATGCTATAACCAAAGTTTACAACCAGAATAGTTCAAACAAAAACAAAGCAATGTATATAGTTAGATAATGCGCATAATTAAATATAGAAGTTTAGACAAATATATTAGGATAACTCAGATAACTAGGTAATCAGATATTAGATAGCTATAATAATGACTAAAAAGTAAACGCAAGTTTAGACGTGAGGTTATTATAACTCACACTACAGAAACTCATCAACGATTCCCATCCTAATAGATACATATCACTGTTATATTTCCATCTCATTTCATCCACTGTTATATTTTCATCTCATTTTTATCCTTTGTTATCATTTATCGCATTATATTTTATTCAGGTCAAGTTATTTACATTAGGAACAAATCGCAAAGACAGGGTCAGTTTTATAAGCCAAATTTCTGACTAAAGATCCAACGAAAAAGTACATGACACGCTTACTTAATTGTAAGATAGGATCTGTAATCAAATAGTATAGATACTAGTCTCATATAAGCTGGCATATGCAATATTAAAGGCATGAACAAAAGAATGCGACTTCGAGAGCAATATGTAGCCTGTAAGTCCCCAGTGGAAAAATGTAAAAAATTATTCATTGTTTATTATGAATTCTTCGACTAATAATGTATGTATGGCTAATGAATAAACGAATTAAAAAAAAAAAAAAAAAACCAGTTCTCGTCAGATCACTGAAGTTAAGCAGCGTTGGGCGCGGTTAGTACTTGGATGGGTGACCATTCGAGAAAACCGAGTGCTGTTGGCACATTGTGGGTGTGGTGAGCCCACACTTGTAGTTATCTTACTACAAGCTATCAACCTAGAAACACTACCCGAATCGGGTAGTGTCACGCCTACCCTGAAAGGGAAATGGCTTAATGGTATACAAACCATTTTTTTAAAGTTGGCAAGAAGCGATAGCCGTAAAAATTCAGTTACAAAAAACATTGCTAAAGGGAATTATTTTTGTAAGTTAAAAATTCTTTTCGAAAGTTTTTTTATCTGAAATTATATCCTGAGTAATATTATTTTAATTTTCAAAATCATGGAAAAATTATTATTTTCACACTCAGGCATTTTTGATCTTGAGTTTGAATTTTTTGGTGAAACTTTCTACACGCAGCTGTGCCTAATTTGCCTGGTTTCTTTTTTACACCACTATCCATGGATTGAGTCGCAGCAAAGTGAATGGTGAAAGGACCTGCAGCTTAAGGTGGGATCCGAACCACCATAACCTCAGTAAAAGTATACAGAAAAATTTCCAGAGGTACTGGATCAGGGATCTAACCCCGGACCTCTAACGTGAAGACCAAGCGCCTAACAGCCTGAGTCACCCAGGCCAAAAAAGAAACAAGTTAGGCCATTGTAATGTGCATATTGAAATTCAAAAAGAATTTTTTTGGACCACTCTAGTGTACAGTTGGAAAATGATTGAAATATGAATTCGTATTGATTTCGGATTGAACGATGGATTAAGGAGGATTGAAATTTTGTTTCAAACTAGTGTCGGAATGAACTCGTGGATTAAAGTGGATTGAAAGGTTGATTTGAATTGATGGAACGGATCAACAGGTATTTGTTTCGGACTGGTATCACAGATTCTGAAAAAATTAAAAAGTTGCACGGATTCAGAAGATTAAAAGATTTTTTTTCGGTTCAGATTCGGATTCATTTGTATAGCTCGCGCATGATTAAAGAGGATTAAAATATGGGTTGAAATTTTTTTTGTATTCAATAGTATTGGACGTCAGATAAGGAAGAATTGAAAGTTTGCTCTTCATTGGTATCAGATTGAAATCACGGATTGGCGTTGATGTTGATGCACAGATTGAGAAAAATTAGGAGGGTTTTTCGGTTTGTGGTTGGTTTCATTTGAATTGGGTGCACCGACGGAAAAGAACTCACAGATGAGTTTTCAGTTGTTTCGGATTAATTTGGATTAATGTCGGATTCAAAGTGATTGGAGGATAGTTTCGGATTTATTCAGATTAAACTTGGATTGGTTTCGGATCATGAAGAAGTAACAGGATTTTTTGGTTCCGATCGGAGTCATTTGGAGTAGGTGCACAGATAGCAAGGGATCACATGATAGGTTCGAAGTGAACGTCAGATTGAGAAGGATATAAATCTTGTTACGAACACGTGTGGGATTGAACTAGTGAATAAAAATGGAGTGAAATGTAGTTTCGGATTAGTGGAATATATTAAAACTAGTTTCGCGTTAGTGTCACTGAATAAAAAATAATTTAGAAAGGTTTATGGATTGAGACGTTTGAAAGGTTTTCTTCCGGTTTGGCGTCGCATTCGTTTAGATACGGCGCGCGGATTGAAAAGGGTCAAAAGATGGGTTTGGATTGGTATCAGATACATTCAGATTGAACGTCAGATTGAGAAGGAATAAAAGTTTATTTGGGATTGGTGTCGGATTGAACTTGGCGTTGATACACAGATTGAGAGGAATTAGGAGGATTTTTCGGATTGGGTTGGATTCATTCGAATTCGGTGCACGGTTGGAAAAGGATTAAAAGATGGGTTACGATTGGTTGCGGATTTATTAATATTGGACGTCTGAATAAGAAGGATGGATAGTTTGTTTGTGGTTGTTCTCGGATTGCACTAATAGATTCAAATTGGCGTTAATGCAAAGATTAAAAAGAAATAGGAGGATTTTTCGGTTTGAGGTTGCATTCATTAGAATTAGATACACGGTTAGAAAAGGATTAAAACATGGTTTGAGATTGCTTTCGGAATTACTTGAATTGAACTTAGTGTTGATGCACTAATTTAGAAGAATGAGGAGGATTTTTCGGCTTACGTTCGGATTTATTCTGATTGTATACACGGATGGAAAAGGATTAGAAGATTGTTTCAAATTAGCTTTGGATTTATTCGGATTGGACATCAGATTGAGAGGAATTCGAAGTTTATTGCAAATTGGGGTCTGATTAAAAGGTAGTTTTGGATTCGTTTCAGATTCATTCGGGTTGCAGCGGATTCCGAAGAAGTGAAGAGTCTCTCCAGATGTGCCTCGAATTCATTCAGATTGCACTTATTGAGAAAAAAGGATTGAATACTTGTTTCAAATTGACTGGATTGGATTGGATCCAGATATAGGCATGATTCGGAATGGTTCGGATTGGTTTAGAATACATTCCTATGAGAAACTTTCGCCATAGTTGAGTTTGACACGAAAGGACTTTCTGGAAAACGAATGTGACTTGAAAAATCGTCCTTGAACGGCATTGTACGTAAGTACTCGAATACGATAGCTTGCACGTAGGTATGCATTCTGTATGTATATATGTACACTTCGGAATATATTATATGAAAGGGAGGCATGCCACACACGTACGGGAAGCGGATATTCGACGGTAGAAACGCCTCGGCAAGCTATCTTGCGAGTCGATAAATCGTTTTCCGGTTCTCTCTCTGTGTACCTAAAATAGTTGCTTTCAAAATACACTCTGTTACCCTCATCCTCGATATTCATAATGCAGAATGTCCTGATACCAGATAAACTGTTGTGAATACTACGCCAGAATCTCTAAAAAAAGTGACATACATAAACCATACATACCTTCTGCAACTTGCTGACCCTCGTGACTCTGAACTGAATTTTTTTACTGTGATTACAAGGCTACATATATTGAAAATTAGCCTACTGTGCTCGATTAACCTTCATATGCAAATGCATATGAAAATGAGCTATACTTCCAGAGAAAATCAATTCTAGTCGAAATATAAACTAGATATTTCTTTGAAATTAGAATTTATTAGGTCAGTATACTTTTTAGGGGAGATTTCCCTACAGTAGATAATAATCAACAGTATAGATTAGTATTAATTAACAAGAAAACTAGCTGAGAATGTCGCCTGGTTCTTTTAGTATACAATTTCGGATAGAATGCTACTAAAATTTTTCAGGGGCATCTTTATATATTATAGAATCAAAGGCACTGTTGTAGGGTACACTTCAACTGAGTAGACTTAGCCGAAGATTCACCAGGAATATTTTTCAGTGTAGCAGCCTCTATTTTCAAAGTTAGACGTAATTCAAAGAAACGACAAAAATTCCTTAAATCGAACCTAAATAAACTTGTTATACGTAAATTATTTATTCTTGCTTCTGTGGTGAAAAAAGTGAATGTTTTTTATCTTAATTTAATACATAATAACTGAAATGACGCGATGATATGGTAGTAGATATACTAGATGAGTATTCTTTTAAGCTGATGTTGATTCCACATGAAAATGTGTTAATTTTTATCACCTGTTATCATTTTGAAAAATATACAACCATCAAATATACAACCATAGAACCAAAATATACAATTTTCAACAGTTTTATTCATTCGATACAAATCTCATCAGAAATAAAAATAAATCATTTCCTCGAACTAACAACTTTTCACAAAAATTTCGGGGGATTTTTCTTTGCATCCCGCACATATAAAATATAAAAAAAATCAGCATAATTCTCTCTATTTTTTTTTACTTTTTAACCACTGATATTAAAGAAAAGAGAAGTCGCACACAGAAAATTGTGATTGTTGTCTCTATTCCATATGATTTAATTTGAGCCATTTCTTAATAAAATCAGACTAAAAGTAAAGCTTCCAGCACAGGGCTCTGAATAACCAAATTATTTTTCTAATTCTTCTTATTTTACTTCTTTTGAAGCACTTGTATCAAAAACAGAAAACCATATCCTCGCAAATTTTATTTTTTATCTCAATTCTACATGCCACGATCTTCAATTCGAGCCATCCCCGAAGACAATCAGACTAAAAGAAAAGGTTTCAGCGTAGGTCTCTAAAAAAACACATTTTCCTCATGTTTCTTATTTTACTTTTTTTTAGCGACTGATATAAAGAAATAAAACTATGAAATACCAAATTTTTTGTTTCTTATATCTCAATTCTACATCCAACGATCTTCAATTTGAGCCATTTCCGAAGAAAAACAAACTAAAATAAAAGCTTTCTGCTTAGGCATCTAAATTACCGAATTTTCCTCATGTTTCTCATTTGATTTCTTTTCAAATCTCTGATATAAAAAACAAAACTATAACATAGCAAACTTTATCTGTTATATATCTCAATTCTGATTTCAAAGACCTTGAATTTGACTCATCTCCGAAGAAAATCGGATTAAAGAAAAAGCTTCCAGCATAGGGGTCTTCTTACCCCTCAAATTCTTCATCCCTTTTCCTTTCTTCGCAAATGATTGTTTGCTGAAAATGTAGAATTTAAATATAAAGTAAATTTTTTCAAGGTTTTCAGTAGGTTATATTGAGTAAATATTGGTTAATATTTTCCCAGATAGATTTCTTTTATTGAATGTGGTTGTCTGAAAATAATCAAAGGTGTGCTTTTTGAAAAAAGTCCATTTTTGCATTTAATTGCTAGGAAATAATAAAGATATCATAATAAAGTTTTGTGGTGAATTTTGGTTAATTTTTTTGTTACAAAATTTTTTTATTGAATGTGGTTTCCTGTTACACCACGAGTATTTCAAGAAGAAAATGAATACCAACGGGAAGGGCGTTTTCTGTAAAATTATGGTTGTATCTTTAATAAATGAGGAATGAGAACATTTGAGTAAGACAAAATGTTTTATTGTGGTAGTCTAAAATTTAATTAAACAATACAATTAAACGTTCGGGAATAACAATTTAAAGTACTCGCCGGGGGTTAAACCAGCCCCAAGCGTGAAATGCCATACAAAAATTTCTACTTTTGCCTAAATATCGTGGAAAGTGGCCAGAACAGGTAATAAAATGAAAAAATATAAAAAAGTTGAAAAGCCTCCCCTAGAATTTGAAAAAACACCCCTTTTTCGAACAAAAAATGAATTTAGCCAATATCTATTGAATAATATCTGTCATTATTTTGCTTCAAATCTACGAAATATTTGCAATAGAAACTGCAGAAAGCTGGAAAATTTATTTTTCATTCAAAAAAGGGGTGGTTTTATTTTCTAGGGGAGGTTTTTCAATTTTTACAGACTTTTTTATTGCAGTACCTTTTATGACCACTTTCCACAATACTTTGGCAATACTATAAATTTTTTCATCAAATCGGTCAGAAAATAAGAATTTTCTATGATTGGGGGTAGTTTACCCTTGTGGGATAAAAAATCCCCCTGTTTAGAAAATAAAAAAAAATTACAGTTTATTTTTTACAAAATGGAAGCTTTTTGGGGGGTGACCCAATAAAGCAAAGGAACTTCATTTTTTAGCCACCCTAAAGCATATAAACGAACTATTCATTGTTGATATTTAAATTCAATAAATAAAATGTTATTATGGTATCAAAAATATGTAAATAATACAGTTTTCAATTTTCAGTTTTTATTTTCAAATGTTCGTAGGGTTGTACAAAATCTCAATCAACAAAAAAAAATCAATTAAAAAAAATATAAACCAATATTCACCATATAATCTCATAGAAATTTCTTTATTTCTTAGTAATTAGAAATAAAATTCGACTTTTTTGCAAAAAGCGCCCGAACGATTATTTTTATCTTAAAATATTTCTAGGATGATATATTACCATAAACTATCAAAATATTCCAGTTATTTGGAACTTTCATTCATGAATAGTTAATTGCATATACAGGCTTCATTTAAATATAAAAATCTTTTCTTTTTATTGGAAATCAAAGAACGTATTAATTTTTTACTTTGATTCCTAAAAATGTATCGAATCAAGTTTTCAGTTCTCAGTGAAAAATTGATTCAATATTTGGCAAAAGCGAAGTCAAGCTTTTATTTTAAAATTAGATAGCTATTTTATTAAAATGTTAAAGACTCGATAATTTGATTCTGAAGGAGCAAAATCTCTTTTCTCGAGAATCGAGAATAGCTCGAAGACTGTTCAAACAGAGAGAAAAATAATTAATTCTTGATAAGTTTTCATATCTTTCTAGCGACGCTTTTATCTGGTCGCTTGGAAACTAATTACCGGGTTTTTAGCAAGTGAGTTATTTTTCCTATTCAAATAGCACGTCGTATCTTCAAAGACTCATCACTTTTCATAGCGTCAATCGAGCGCGACATTCCCCGTCGCAAATGAACATAAGATCCTTCTTTCCGATATCAAATATAGATTTCAGCTGAATATTTTTTCTTCTATCTTCAGAAAGCTTCAGGAAATTAGAGATTCAAATGTCTCAACTTTTATTCTTCACATCTCATTCATAATTTTTCATAACTTAATTTCATCAAATTTTTTTCGAGCTCACTATAAATGAAATGTTTAGATGCAATAGATTGTTGATAATTTATCTAAATGGATATTTCTCTTATTACAGTATTTTCCCTTTGATCAAAAGATGATAAATTAGCATTCCACATGAAGACTGACATTCAGAAACGGCATCTGAAAATTAGAAATAGTTTTATAAAATTCCTGAATGGTAACTGAAATATAAGTTATCGTGACCGAAACAAGTACTTATTTTCCCGATATTGAATAATCTCAAGCGTAAAAAGGATTCGAAATTTGCACGATAAGGAGAAACTGAAAAAAGTGTTGAAATCCAAACTAAAGACAAAGACCTAGAATCTCGATTGATGAGCAAATTATCTTTGCAATAAAATAGTTAAAAGATGCTGCAATCATCTGCCTCGTGAATGAACTTCTGAAACGGTACATCAGGACCGCAAGTGACGAGCAGCAGCTGCGTAAATGAATAATTAATCTAACTTTTAATTGAAAGGTGATTCCGCTCTTTACGTCACATGCCGCCCTCTTGTATAGATAGGTTATATCTGTAATTTTGAATCGTTTCATTGGTTACTTGTTATTATTATTATTATTATTATACTATTAAGCTATTTCCCTTTTGGGGTAAGCGTGACTCACTCGGCGAGGAAGGGAGTAATGTGGGGAGCGGTATAGATTTTTAGAATGATCTAGAATTCCCGTGCTACTTATTTAAATAATACGTTCGTTTCGCAACACTGCTCCGACCCAGGTTGCTGATCAATCTCTCTAGCGATCACCCCAAGTGAAGAGCCTCACAATGTCATCATGTGAATCTCCCCACTCGGACCCATTAGTGTCCAAGGTCTTTTGTTTCAAGAGCCATTCACACTGCTGACACTCTTTTTATAAACTATTTGTCGCCACACTTTTCTGTCCTGGCATACCTTTCTAGCCTTCTTCACGTCCATGCATTTTTTCATGCAACTCTTGTGTTTCTATAGCCTCTTATGTCTCTTCGAATTAGGGTTTCATTTACACATTCTAACCATTCGTTTCGCGGTCTGCCTTTTTGCACACTGCCATTTACTTCACCTTGATACACTTGTTTCGTCAGTCATTCATCTATCATTCTCTCAACATGGCCAAACCATCTTAAATAATTTCTTTCACATGTATCAACTAGAGTCTCCTCTACGCCACATTCTTTGAGGATTATTATCTTATTCATCACTTCGTCCATCAGTGTTTTGCCGCACATCACGCGCAGGAATTTCATGCTAATCGAGTTAATTTTACTCTTATTCTTTTACTGAAAGGTCCACGTCTCGCTACTGTACAATACAGTCGGTATAAATGTAGAATTATGTATTGCCCTTTTAGCTTTACTTGATATATTTCTACTCCTAATAATAGGCCTTGCTTCACCGATAATCTTCTTACCCCCTTTTATGTGCCTATCTAACTCCCCATTCATCTTTCCGTCACTTGTGAATAGGCTGCCAAGATATATGTACTTATCAACTTTTTCTATTATCTCATCATTTAGGACAATGCTGCATATTGTTTTATCTCCTTTTCCTTTAAATACCATAATTTTTGTCTTATTTACGTTAATTTTGAGGCCTATGTTCTTCATGCTTGTATTCAGTTTAATCAACATTCTTTGCAAGTCTTCGATTGACTCAGCCATAACAACCTTATCATCTGCGGAAGCTAACCCACGTACCCTCACTGTCTCAAGATTCATACCTTCTTCGTCGAAAAGGGCCATTCTTATACCCTTGTCCATGAATATAATAAATAGCCATGAGAACATAACGCATCCTTGTCTAACACACTGCATAATATCGAACCACTTACTCAGCTTCCCATCACCATTACACTCGCTTTGCTACTAGCATAGATTGTTTTTATTGCTTGTAGGATTCATCCATTGACTCCGTATTCTTTCACGACTTCCCAAAGGTTAATTCTATCCACCTTGTCAAACGCTTTCTCTAGGACAACAAATGCACAGAAAACTTTTTTCCTTTCTCTCAAACTTTTTTCTGTGATCTGTCTCAAGTTAAATTTTTGATCTGTACATGATCTTCCTGGCATAAATCCACTTTGGACTTTCCATATATTTTCTTCTGTTATTTTCGTTACCCTACGGATAAGTATTTTTGAATATATTTTACTTATTGGGGAAAGTCAATTACACTGTGGCTATTTCCTTGATTAATTTTAATATTAATTTGCAGTATATATTTATCTTAATAATATAAATTATAGTAAGACTACACGGAAAAAAGTGGATAGTTAGATTCACTTTTATGTATTGTTAACTTAAAGTTTACTTGTTCGCATTGTACAAGAAAAAATTCAAATAGTTTTTGATACTGAGTGAGATAGTGTTTTCAAAATATACAAAACCTCAAGTCAGCATTACTACTTCAAATTGTAAAAAGAAAGATTACTAAAACTAGTAGCTTCAATAACTATTTGAAATAGCACAGTTGAAAATGTAAACTGTATGAATAACTAATTTTCATAGTAAGCAAAGACTTGTGAGTTTGACTTTTGCAAGTGAGTTCGATCTTTTTTTTCGCATTGCAATAAGCACTGCGCTAGATTGTTAGCCGTACTATTTGAAATTGTAAGTGAGTTCAGTGGCAGAACTAGAAACGTGTAGGCCCCCTCCGAAAAAATTTTGAGAAGGTCCGTTTGAAATTAGAAAATAAGGACGACTTATAACTTGCTTATCAGTAAAACAACTATTTTATAATGTTTTCTCTTCTATCTTAATATTAGTTGAGATAATTATCATAAAAAAACATTGTGAATATCTCTACTTTATACTGCAATACTGTTTTTTTGTTTTGTACAAAATTTTCAGAATTTAAATATATTCTGAAGAATTCTATAAAAAAGAATACTTTCCTTACATTATTTCTACTATGGAATTTTCTGCTTATGATATTTCTAATTTCTTATAACACTAAAAGCCATTAGGATTGTACTTGATTAAGCCACCCAGGTTCAAATATTATATTATTTGGAAGAATTTTGTTAGTTTAATAATGCATTGTTTTCGACGTATCATTCTTTGACACAATAATTAAAAAATAATTTGTAATACAATTTTAGTTCAAAATGATTTACAATTTTAACGTAGTAATAATTTTTTAAACCTTTTTATATTGATATTTATAGAAATTACCATCATTTAATGGAAAAAAAATATTTTCTTATTTTTTCAGATTTTTAACAACAATAAAATCTACCATACTACTGTGATATCGCAATATTTAATATTAATTTCTCGATACCGAATAATTTTTTTTGTATTAAACATTTTTTATTCTAATTCAGCATCCCCATATCTGATGAGAAAAATTTTATTTTTGCAAAAAATTTAAATTTGAATCACTATTCAACGTTTGTCTCATCTTAAAATAGTAATTTCGATTTTGCATTTGATATGTTATTACGATGTTTAAACTATTTTTTATTTATATATCAGTTATGTAAATGAATCTTTCGTTTTCAATAAAGTCAGATAATAGTAAAATCAAATTCAAAATTAAAAAAATTTCATTCGAAAACATTTTTTCAAGTCTTAATTTTCAATAATACAAAATATGTACTTTTTAAAAATTGTAATTTCAATCATTTTATAATAATACATATAAATTACTAATAATATATTTACTGTGTGAGTTAATACTTCTAAGCAAAATATTTTTCCCAAGCTCGTTACAAAATATTAGATATCATCTGTAAGAGATTAATTAAAAAAAATTTAAGTAAAGATTTATTATAATTTCTCAGCTGGCCACGTTTTTCAGAGAAACCGCTTGACCGAGAGTTTGTCAGAAAACTCTAAGCGATTCCGTAGCTCACTTGACTAACGCGTGCGCTAGATTAAGGTTTTTTAGGACAGGTTTTTAGGTAGTTAGGTATGGTTCGATTCCCCAGCGGGGGCGATTTTTGAAAGCGTTTGAGCGTGCGATAATATTTGTAAGACTCCGTGCGTACGATTGTGTAAGAAGAATTGTAAATTAAGTGCAGTAGTCATACATAAAATAATGTTTTCCTTTTCAAATCGATCGACATTTTACATCATTTTTATTGTCGAAAGTTTCGAGCTAATATATTTATAAATCGTGCATCCTACTATTTGAAATTGTTCATCCTACTCTTTTAAAAAGTCAGTTTAACTTACCTGAACACAAAATAGTAATTTTAACAAAATTCACCGAAGAAAAGCTGCGCTTCAATTTAAAATAGTTAGAATACTGGTTCAGAGTGTTCTTCTATAACGATCCACTTTTTTCCGTGTACCGTTGCTGAAATTTCTGTTTCTGTTTAGGGAAATTTAGAAACGGTTTCTGCAAAAAGCTTTAGTGACGCGTCTCTGAAAATGCCTACAGAAATTTCTAACAGTTTCCAATTAGGGCAAGAAGTACTGGAAACTTTCCGCATTTTTTATAATGTTTGCAAGAGCTCATAGAACTTATGTCCCAAAAAGGTAGTACTGAAATTGAACTTTAGAATTTAAAAAGTTCTGAAAAGTCATGTTTCAGCAGGACTCTTTTTAGCTCAAAAGTAACAGAAAAGTTCCACTTTTTTTGTCATTTTAAAAAACCTAATTCATTTTTGGAAAAAAGTGCTTAAAAAATTCCAGTTTATTGCTTCTAAATTTTCACAAGGCCTCATGATTTTTTCTGTCCCTAAAGGGTACTGCTGGAATATAGAGTACCAAAATTGTTTAAAATAAATCCTGCTTCAGACGGAATTTTTTAGCACAAAAGTACTAGAAACGTACATAAAACATAAGTTTACGCGGGTTCATCCACCAATTACGTAAGACATACGTAAAATGCATGAATAAATTTTCAAGCAAATAGTCGAGTTTTCAACTAAAAAAAAATCAATTTTGAACAAAAAATGGAAGAATTACTTTTTCTTTAAAAATAATTAATAAGTATCAACAAGTTAATTTTTACACTAAAAATATTTCAATTTTGAATTAAAAACGGTTGAATTAAACCAGAAAATACGAAATTTTAACCAATTATTTGAATCCCCAACAAATAGACTAATTGTCAAATAAAAAACAGGATTTTTCAGCAAAAGAGTTGATTTTTCAACCAAAAACAATTTATAAGTCAATAAAGAAAAAAACTCATCCAAAATGTTGAGCTTTTTATCCAAAGAGACGAATTTTTGACAAAAAGTTGAATTTACAACGCAAAAATATGCATTTTCTGCCAGAGTAATTGAATTTGTAACCCACAAAAGACGAGTCTTCATCCAAATAAGTGAATTTTTAACTGAAAAACATGTATCGTCTACCAAAAAAAGACCAGTTTTCAACAAAACGGATGAATTTTTAACGAAATATCTAAATTTTTAATCAAACAGATGAATTTTGAACCCAGAGGATTAAATGTCTTCCAAAAAAGATAAATTTACGACAAAAGATGAAATAGTTGAATAATCAGGTAAAAGAATTTATTTTCAGATGAAAAAAGCTCATTTTCAGCTAAAGAAATGAATTTTCAACCTAAAAGAATAATTTTTTAGCAAAAAAGATTATTCTTCAACAAAATACATTAATTGTCAACCAAATTTTGAATTTTTAAAGGAATATTCCACATAATAATTAACTTTTCAACTGTTCGAGATTGAATTATAATTTTTAATGCTGTCTTTTTATATTGAAAGCTTGTCTTTATGAATTGAATATTGATCGACGTATTTTTCCTTACAAATTGATTTTTTATAAGAGGTTCCATTTGTCATTATACCAATTCTAGACTATATCATATTTATTATTCTATTTCCATACTTCGTATTCTTATCATGAGTCACACTCTTTAAATTTGGTGTGTGTATGTGGAACCTTTCGCACTTTTGCTTGTGCAAATCAGTCGTCGTCAAACCGATCAAAGGTACGCTTGTCTCATCGTTTCGGATTCAAGATACCTTTTTAATAATGTTAGAAATTAAATTATCAGAGTTTAACTGTTTTAAACAAAGACCAGTCTCAGTAGAGAGTAATTGTTACTTGTTAATTCATGTGCATTACAACATTTAATTTCACCTACAGTTCAAGTGATCACAATGCGTATTATAGATAAACGTTTCTTTTTTAGCCTGCTGGCCATAAAAAATTGACTTGCTTACACTTCCATTTTTTACAGAATTTTCTTA
>CAKNYM010048382.1:73846-126429 GCA_932195095.1 Andricus curvator | reverse complement strand
GCCGCATTGTGTCTCTCTATGTACCCGTATCGTGCATATTTTGAGCTTCCACTGAGAACATGTCCAAGTGTTTCTTTATTTTTTTTATTTTTTTTTATTTATTATTATTATTATTATAATATTTAGGGTATTTATTATGTGAATACTCTAATAACTTATCTAAGAATGAGGAATAATTTGAAATAGTCGAAAATATTCGACTTTTTCAGAGTTTACTTGAGAGTGAATCTCCCCTCGGCTGTAATAAATATAAATATATATAAGGCTGCATACCCAGAGTCCATATTTAAGACAATATATAATTTAAAAAAAGGGTTAAACAACTACCGCAGGGTCCCACTGAGAGCAGTGTGTGGCAAGGAGATGATCACTTATTACCACCTCCCACGAATTGATAGGCAAGCTTTTATGCATATGCATGATCTTACGTGTGGTGATATCAAGGGCCTTAAGCTCGTTCTTCGACCATTGAACCACCCCAAACGAGTAGAGTAGAACCCAGTCGCGGAACAGAAGACTTAAGGTGCATGCTTCTGTTCATGTGCAAAACCTTTCGCGTCCCGATATCAAAGGATCTGAGCTCGCCCTTCGTCCATGGGACCACTCCAAATGAATAGAGTACTACCGGGACGGCAAGCATGTTCGTTGCAAATACTTTGTTCCTCGCCGACAGTTCGGAAGACCAAATCTGCCAGATAAGACGTTTGTATCTGCATCGGAGAGTATCCTTTATAGATGTCACGTCCTGAATGCGGCTCTGTGGCACGCCCAGGTATGTATAGGTCTCTCCAGCGCTAAGGTGTCGTATAGCACTTCTGTCGACGAGCTCAGGGTCTTCGGGAATGCCATTAAGTTGTCCTTTCTTCAAATAAACATTGGCGCATTTCTCTAACCCGAACTCCATTCCAATCTCTAGAGTGTACTTTTTGACAATGTCTAGAGCTAGATGTACTTTCTCTGTATTTTTAGCATAGATCTTGAGATCATCCACGTCAAATACATGAGTGACCTTATGCTTTCGATCTCCAGGTTTGCCGCAGAGGTACCCTTCGGAATGGCGAAGTGCGAGAGATAGTGTCAATAATGTGAGGCAAAAGAGGAGAGGGCTCATGGTGTCGCCCTGAAACACACCTCTCTGAAAGGTGACACGGTTAGTGATCACACGATGTTTTTCAGATGAGATAGTAAATCTGGTTTTCCAAAGCGGCATTAATCTCTCTATGCACCTCACGATGTGTGGATGAACCTTTAAGCTTTCCAACAGACAGATGATAAGTCTATGGGAGGTTGAATCGAAAGCTTTCCGGTAATCAATCCAGGCCATCGACAGGAATCGCTGATAGGATGCTGCGTCTTTACAAACACATCTATCGATGAGCAGGTTCTCCTGACTTCCTGCTACGCCTTTCTTTGAGCCGCGTTGTTCATACAACTCTCGCCACACAGGTCCGATTATCCGAACAATCCTATCATTTAGGATAGTTGTGAAGATCTTATACAGTGTGTTCAGACAAGTTATTGGCCTGTAATTCTTAGGGTCAGCTAAGTTGCCCGTCTTCGGCAAGAGCACTGTGCGCTTTTCGACCAACCACTCCGGAATAGGCTCTTCCAACTTTAGATATGAGGTGAAAATAAATATTGTATTCGGATGGAGCCGAGAATTCGATCACGAATATAGTTCGTTTTTCTTGGAGCGTTTGGCGGGGCAGGGTCGCGGCCAAAACCGTAAGAGGGACAAAGATGGTAATAAAGCACTCTTCGGGCCGCATTATGTCCAGTGTTACCAGATACACCGCATTTCCGTATTTTACACAGCATTCTGAGAGTCGAATCCGCAATCTGCATTTTGCAATGCGGATGGCCCAAAACTCCGCATTTTGGACTTTCGATGGATTCCTCTGCCCAATGATATGATGCAGACGGCGTACGAACGAGGGCACTTCTGCCAATCACCTGCCAGTACACAGCCATTCTGTCCAACGGAGACCCGCCCTCTGCATAGCTTTTTACCGGTTTTACGATTCTAGTTCCTAGAATCTAGAGACTCCATCAACATATAGTACTGGACCGCTAGCTACGGCCGTCAGAAGTGGAATAGCACCGGCGGAGTTTGCGCAGTAGCGTTCATATACATTTTTTGGTCAGGTTAGTTTATATATTAGGTTAACATAACATAAAAATGTATACAAACTCTACTGCGCAAACTCCGACGGTCCACGATCTGCAGCTCTGGTTTACAATAAAAGGTATTTTCTATTTATTTACAAATTACAATGAGTATAATACGGTCCTATTATACAGCTAGAAGACTTTTCTTCAGTTTTTTAATAGCAATATGAATTTTCCATCCATTTTTCAAAAACTCCGCATTTTGGAGCCTGCGCCTCCGCAATTCGACAACTCGGGTTTGGCAACACTGATTATGTCTGTAGAGATACATTGTTCACGCGTGAGTGGGACATCCGGATAGTATGTGTTCTAGGTACTCAGCGTGTGTATGACATGCTCTGCACCTATCGCTGGGAACTTCTTGACATAAAATGCGGTCCTATACCGTCCTGGAATGTGAAAATGAAACCCTCTGTACCTGAATTAAGCCCTGATGATCTGAGGAAAGTAAAAGTTTGCTTCTTCGACAAGGACTGATCTTATAGATTTCTGTGAAACCTTCCGTGCATTTTCTTGTCGAGTAGTTGTGGGCAGAATTTTTCAACATCTGCTTTCTTTACTTCGGCTTTTGGAACCACCTGCTCCGCGGCTTTGTGAAGGAACGCTCCTTTGCCAATCATCTCGTGTTTCCAGATCATTTTTAGGAGAGGATTTCTGTCATTTGCAACGATGTAAGCTGTACTTAGAACAATTCGTTTATGAAGCCGTATGATGCAGATGTATGATCATACGTGTGGCGTTATCAAGGGCCTTAAGTTCGTTCTTAGTCCATTGACCCACCCCAAACGAGTAGAGTAGAACCCAGAGGGCAAGCATGTTAGTAGCCGATACCTTGTTCAACGTCGACAGATTTCGAGACCAAATCTGTCGAAGAAGGGTGCTTATATCTGCTTCGGAGAAATTCCTTCATTAATGACACGTCTTTAATGCGGCTATGAGGCACGCTAAGGTATGTATAGGTCTTTCCAGTGTCAAGATGTCTAATAACACTTATATCCACAAGCTCAGAGTCATTGGGAGCGCCAATAATCTTTCATTTCTTCAGATCAATCTTGGCACAGTTGTCCAATCCAAAGTCTATACCAATATCTCCAGAGTACCCTTCGACGATATTCAAAGTACTCTGAAGTTTGCTTTTACCAGCAGCATAGATCTTCAGGTTATCCATATAATATAGATGAGTGACCTTACGCTCGCGATGATTAGTGTCGCCGCAGAGGTATCCAGGAGAATTTCGTCGTGCGAGAGATAAGGGCAGCAGTGTGATGCAAAGAAGCAGAGGGCTCATGGTATCGCCCTGTAAGACGCCCCTTTGAAAGGTGACGTTGTTCGTTGTCACACGATAATTTCCAGATGAGGTAGTAAATCTAGTTTTCCAAAGGGGCATCGATCTCTCTATGCATCTCACTATGTGTGGATGAACCTTCAAGCTTTCCAACAGACATATGATAAGCCTATGAGAGGTTGAACCGAAAGCCTTCCAGTAGTGAATCAAGACCATTGACAGGACGCACTGATGGACTGCTGCGTCTTCGCAGACGCACCTGTCAATTAGCAGGTTCTCTCGGCAGCCAGCTACACCTTTTTTCGAGCCACGTTGTTCGTACATCTCTCTCCACACAGGCTCAATTCTTCGAACAATCTTGTTGTTTAGGACAGCTGTAAATATCTTATACAGTTTGTTCAAACAAGTTATTGGCCTGTAATTCTCTGGATTGGACAAGTTGCCTTTTTCGACAGGAGTATAGTGCGTCCTAACACCAGCCACTGCGGAATGGGCGTCCCCGACTTTAAATATGAGGTGAACATGCGGGCCAGATGTTGGTGTGCAGAAGTAAACTTCTTCCACCAGAAGTTCTGGATACCATCTGGTCCTGCAGCGTAAAAGTTTTTCGTACCCCTAAGTGCTTTTTTCACCTCTTCGGCAGTGATTGATGGACATTCCTCCTCAGATGTTATGAGGTTGTTGCAAAACTCCCTGAAGCGGATGATATCATCAGTATCTTCTTTCAACTCCAGTGTTTGCGGGATCTTGTATACCTCTCTCCAAAAAATCTCTACCTCGTTGGGCTCTGGTGGATTTTTGACAGAAACAGGGAGATTTCTGAAGAGGCGCGATAGGTCATCGAGAAACTGTTGATTCTCCCTGATCCATCTCTCTGTCTCTCTCTCTTCTGTATTCTTCTCCTTGCGTTAGATAAACCCATATTTTGTCAACATTATGCTGCTTGATTGTCAGCAGCTTTGAATAGTTCAGTGTGATTGTAGATCCTCAGTTCTTATGCGAACTTTCGAAACCTTTCCGTGAACGGTCTACCAGATATTATGTCGTCAATCACACACTTAACACTGGACGCATTCTAGCTTGCCCATCCAATCTTCTTGTTCAGTTGATGCAAGCGTCTTTTGGTCTTTTGACCCATCGTCGGTTTTAGCCTTCCATTTGAAACAGCCAAAGCTCTCGCAGCATCATAAACTGAACAATTGATGGTCCAGAGGTCGGACTCCTCCGAAATAACCTCATGAATGGAGAAATATGAATGAATGAAATATCCATTTCAGCCAATTCTTGGGGCTTAGAAGGAACCTGCATGTCAGTGTGCCTCCTTGTCCTGAAATCGCGAACATCTCTCAGAAGATGCCTGCTTTCTGCGGATGGTCTTAATGTCGCTTCCTCATCTTCGTCTGCAGCTTGTTAAAGCAGCGGTTGGGGAAGCGCTTCGCGTGTGCATACGCGCCATAAACCCTCCGCGAACTGGGATAATGCTGGCACCATAGCAGTCTCGTAAATCATACTTGAGTTGACTCGTCTACTCAATGTAGGCGTTTCGCCGGTTCGTCGTCGTCTTTCCATCAAAATTATTTTCAGCACCCCAAACTCTAGGATGATCGGCACTGTTTGCCAACACATTGTCGGGAGCCCTGCGCGTTCAATTGTTTTGAACCGCACTTACTACAACTATGTTTGGTGTTATCATTGTTGGTCCCACGAGTAGCTGGAAAAAGGGCTTGTCCATCCTTGCAGAGCCCCGCATGCAAGGATAAGGCTGCATACTCTGAGAGATAGCCCGGTTGTTACGCCTCCGTTCAGGGGTTATTCCTTCCGGACCATCCCGGAACAATTGTCCGCGATTGCCTATTAATTATTGTAACCATATTCAGCAGAAACCATTAGTGCAGGGACCCTCTATCCGCAACCCGAGGACGCGTTCAGCGGCTTTGCCATAGGCCCGTCGGTTCGATTACAAAAGAATCGAAATTGAAACCGAAAAAACAAATTTTATATATATATATATATCGGCAGTGCGCGGTCAAAAAGCAGTAAGCGCCAAACAGTAAATTTTTTATAATAAAGGTAAACGCGTTTATGATTTGCCGTACAAAACTATTACATAATTAAAAATTAACTTTTAACATATTGTTGGCATGTTTAGTAAAGTTCTCTTTCGTGCTAGTATGAAACAAAAAGTAGTGTTTTGCAGAATCTATGCTAAGCAGGTTTCACGTGAATAATGAGCTTTCAAAATAAAGTAAGCGCGAGAAAATACAATTTATTCACCTCGGCGAGTAATCACATTATGTATAAAGTTTTAAATAATTATATCATGATTTAATTAACTTCTTACTTATATTTACTAGAATAAAAATTTATTTATTTCACTTCTTCTGTGTGATTTTATTAATAATATTTAAATAACCATGAATAAAACAAAATTGTTACTGATATTAAAAGAAACTGTTTTATACAATTTTATATTAAATAAGCGGCAAAGGAAATTTAATTAATTATATTTCCGCTTTTATTCATCATTGAATTCGATGTAAAAGCATCAAAACTGTTCAAAGAAATGTTGACATATGTTAATAACTAACCTTAAAAAACAGTCTGCAGGGCGCTTACATTGTTTTATAACAAGATGTCACTATCATGTCCAACCTTTCGTTGATGTTGCAAAACAAAGTAAGCGACAGGTGTGCACTTACTGTATTTTGACTTCTCATTATAGTTTCAGAATGCACTTACTTGGTTTTGAATATTAAAATATTCTCATGAAAACACTAATATATGAAATATTACTGTGTACAAGTATTATTTACGTTAAATGGCACATGATAACGTAATTAACTGAATTTAAAAAAATGCCGCTTACTGCTTTTTGACTGCGCACAGCCGATATATTCATTCATGTTCTGTATACATTAAATTAGTTTAATGCTTTGAATTTCCGGGTTTTTGGTAATTTACTTTACACCAAAAAAAAAAGAAAGCGCCAAAGAAAACGCCAACGAAGTAGTAGAGAAAGATAAGTCATTATATCATAACAATGATCATCTCAACCCTGTAAAATGCAGAGCTGTTCTTTTGAAACCATATCAATAGTATATTATGTGAAAAAGGGAGTTTGGAGAGACTCCGCGATGTGGGTATCTTTGCGGCCACAAGCGGCGCTGGTATGTCGGTGCGTGAAGAACCTTTGCGTCCAGTTTCTCAAAAATAACAAAAAAACTACCCTTTGATTTTAAAGTATTGTGTTGCAAAAAACCTCAGCTTTCTTTAAAGAATATTTAAAAAAAATTAAAATTAAAACTGGATTTTATCTCTGACTTTGATAAACCAACGTAAAATTTTGAAAGTTTGAAAACATGCCATGAAAAAATCTATCGAAAACAACCAGGTTACATTGTTTTTAATTATTCATGAAAGTAGCAAATATTCGCATAGCAGAGGACATCCAACAAAAACTTCAAAATTTTATCCCCTCTAATTTGGCTACGATTTGACAAAATAGGAAAATATTTTTTGGTAAAATTACCATCTAGTAGGAGAATACTTAGCCGGTGTTCAGAAGACTTTGGAACGAAATCGTTACCTGTCGTCTCAGTGCCTGGTTGATTCAAGCATTGATAAGAATACTCAGTAATTATTCTAAACGCCTGACGCTTCTTCGGAAATTAGACGAATGCAACCATAGAGTATTAAAACACGCATTAAATGGCTATCTAGAATTTTATTTTGACTTGGTTATACATCTAATTAATGAAATATACTTGTACAAAATAACAAAAGTAATGATTTTCAGTCATATACTTAAAAAATTTATATTTAACTGCATATTTTTACAGGTTTTGGTGGTAAAGATTTTATTTTTATTTCGCAATTCAGCCAATTATAAATATAAGCATTAAAAAGTCTACATGAAAAAAAAGTAAATGGCTAAATTTACCACGTTACATTCTTCATTTGAACTCTGAATGCATTTATTGTGGAATTTAGTGAATATTACAACGTAAAATAGCCGCGTTAACGATTTTACTTGCACGAGTTACAATTTAACACTCTGGTCATCAACATTTTTCACGTACACGACAATCACTATTATGGGTCATGTACGACCCGCAACTTCTTTTGTTGATAAAAAATGTTTAAATTTGTTATTTTCAGACTTATAAGAGTGAAATACAATTGCCAGTGTCTGTCGATTAAGATTCAGTATATACAAATTTTATGTGTCAATTTTGTAAAATAGTGGGGAAACGTTTTTAAAGAATGCAAACATGTGTGAAAATGACTTCTTTTGCTTTTTAGTAGTTTTTTCTGTTGTTTTTCATGCAATTAAAAAAAATCATACACTTTCGTTATTTCAAGACTCTAAAAGACTATCAAAGTGGTTTTTTGCTGTTTCCAAATTTTTTTTTATTTTGTAAAGTGAATGTGCAAGTTTTGCCTAATTAAAAAATCACATTTTCGACATTTTCGACCTTAACTGCAATTTACACCTTCACCAAAAAAAATCTGAAAGCAAAGTTGCTATGGCTCTATGCAGCCTATGTACGGCTAATTTTTCTCCTAATTTTCAGGCCCATGGCTCTCTCATTCGAACATTTTTCTTCAAGAAAACTTGCCTTATATATACGTGCCCCGTCAATGGCGACCCAGTTGGTGGGCAGAGGTCTAAGACGGTAGGTAAATATTACTAAATTCCATGGAAAAAAATAGGCGGTAGGTGAATATTACTAAATTCCACGAACAAAATGAGTTCAGAGTTCAAATGGTGTATGTTAAATGATAATTTTATCCATTTACTAAAAAATTAAAATTAAAACTGACTAAAAAGTGAAAATTTGTCATTTAATGTAGAGTAGATACTTTCTTGTAACTTTTACATAAACGAAAAATGTAAAAAAAGGAAGAGCTATGTATGAACTAAATAAGAAAAAAACTCAATTTCAAAGAGGCCCTTTTTCCTTTTTTCATTTTGCTCATAATGCTATTCCGCTTGATTCGCTTCATATTGACAATGTGAAGCGGATAAGCAAAAATTAATATGCTCTACGACGTTTTTCAGAAGAACACAGAATCTATGAAATACTAAAAAATTTATTTATTGTAACAAGGTGAACTTAAATGACACCTCAAGCCAAATTGAACTCCTGCTTTAAAACACGTTCCTCGATTTGTCCTGCACTGACTGAGTGACGGCAGACTGATGTTATTTATAAATCGTCTATAATGGTAGAATTCGAATGACATAAACATCTATATTATATTGAATGACAACAACTTTTACTGCTGAATCAAAATTCGTAATATTACACAATATTAATATAAAAAGTATTGAAAATGGAATAAAAAATATGAGTGAATATAATTATGCAAAAAATTATCATTATTAGACTTTTTAATGTATAAGCTTATAATTGGCCGAATTGCAAAATAAAAATAAAATGTTTACCGCTAACACCTGTACAAATATTAACTTAAATTAAAATAGTTTTTTAATATACCGGGTGTCCCAGGATGAACTCACCTATTTCAATGCTGCATAACTTTTTCCTAGAGGTCGCATCGGTTCAATTCACAGCCCGTAAGAAAGGTTAGTATTGGGAAATTTTCGCCATGGTGCGATATACGCCAGTCAAACGCGCTCAGCTTATCAAAATGTATATTCAAAATAATTACTCGGTTGTGACAATCCAGCATGTGTTTCGAATGAAAAATGCCTCGAGAACAGCGCCTGACAAACACACGATAAAAAGTTTGTACGATAAGTTTTGTACTTCTGGTTTTGTGGGCGATTGGTTGTGTGCGTATAAGCGTCGCCCAAGGCGTTCGAACGAGAATGTCGAGCTAGTAAAACAGTGTCGCCGATAACCCACGAACGTCTTTGCGACACCGTGCTGTCGAACTGGATGTATCTGGATAGACTCCACTTTAAATCAACGCGAATAATCCGCTGGAGAGTCGATGGAGACACATCCAGGTCGGCAGCACGGTATCGCAAAGACGTTCGTGGGTTATCGCCGACACTATGCTTTACTAGCTCGACATTGAAATAGGTGAGTACGTTTTAATACTCTATGGATGCAATCTTCAAATTGCATAAAACACGTGAGGCGTTTAGTAGAATCGCTTGTTCTTCTAAATACCTAAATCAGACATGCCTAGCTAGGAGAAATTCCCTTCGGGAACACAAGGTTCACTTCCACCTCATATTTCTTCTAAAGAGCGGGAGTAGTGGTACAGCCGTGTGGTGATTTCTCCTCTATCTAATGTCGTCACGTTGCCCCGTAAATATGAAATATCTGTAGGGGTGCTTCAGAGCGTCGAACTTTTTAATATAAAATTTTAATATCAACCAGAGTTTTAATTATTTTATTTCGATACGTTTACATTTATTTTCAATCAAGTTAATTGAAAAGAAAAGCTTACAAAGTGTTTCTTTTTGGTACATTACTGAATATTTTAATATCACAGTTTTGTATGAATATTACTTTAGTTTTCCTTTGGACACTCTAATTAGAATTTAGATTTTATAATTATATATCATTTCTATAACTTATCTTTCTACTTTGTGTATAATGTTGATATACTGTTATACTTCAAAAACTATCAGTAAACATTTTTGTACATTGTAAAATGTACAAAACTGATATTAAAATAGTCAATAATGTACAACAAAGAAACAATTTGTAAACTTTTCTTTTCAATTACCTTCATTAAAAATAAATGTAAGCATGCTGAAATAAAATAATTAAACTCTAGTTGCTATTAAAAGTTTGTATTGAAAAATTTGTCGCCCCGAAACACCCCTACAAATATTTCGTGTCTACGGGGCTACGCGACGTCACTAGAGGAGAGATAGCCACACGGCTCAATCTACCACTACTCCCGCTCTTCAGAAGAAATGGAGGTGGAAGCGAACCATCTGAATTTCTGCTAGCTAGGCATGTCTGACCTAAATAAACCAGGCACTTAGACGTCAGGTAACGATTTCGTCCGAATTCTTCTGAACGCCCGCAGTCGGCTGACTGCGTGATTCTTCTAAATGCCTACGACATATATACAGTATACACATTACATTAAATGATAGTACAATTTCTTGAATCTTCTCGAGAATAATTGGGTCGAAAAATTGTCGATCTTGAGCACGTTCTCGGAAGAAAGTTCTTAAATAAAATCTCTAACATGACCTACCTGGTAATAAATCAAACTTACTCGTAAGTAATCTGGATGGTATTTGTATTCGAGAAACCAGGAAGTGAGCGTGGAATTCTAGTCCAGTTCATGCTTCCAGGTGGCTGGTTACCTCTCTTCTCACCGTATATCAATCGACATACGGGACACTGAATGTACATCGGATGCTGCTGAGTATTTAACATAGCATTGAGGCACGCCAAATGTAATCTGTGTCTACAACGTGTCAATTCTACTGTCAGGGGCTCAGGAGGACCAAGACATACGGGGCACGAGTCAGTGCCAGCGCTTTCCACGACTTTCACGTACTGCGATATCACGTCGGATGCCATGTCCACTCCTATAAAATAATGAATGAAATTTATGAACAGAACTGCATACTAAAACTGTAGTCCAATCTAAATTCTGCCCCTGCCTAAGCTCTCGATCTCGAAAGCTGACTTTGGAGAAATCTATACGCACGTGTAGTCATAACAATGCTATCGTGCGACATATATACGTGCCGACCAAGGTCCCTTTATACTCATAGTTAGGTCATACGAACCAATTCTAAATGTTAAGCCACCATTTTCTCTCCTTGAATCTTTAGATAACTTTTTTTTACAAAATTCTAAAAGTAAATTTCGTATATGTTTATAAGTTATTGGATAAAATTATGAATTTTAATTTTCTTCAATTTTGCCGTCGTGCTATTTTATCACAAATAGCTACAATTTTCTAATTTTGAAATTGAAAACGGCGAAACATTCATATGACCTGTTGATAAGCATTTACGGATCTTGGTGCCGACCTGCCAACCGTTTGAATCATAAAGAATATACATCAGGCACATATCAAGGAGACTAAAGCCATGCACATATACTTCATAAAAAACGAGCAGTTTTTGTATGCGAAGTACATTGAAAAAGTACGAACACTTTCCGAGTGATGGCTTGAGTTTCTCCAAGTGAGAGTGTAAGTTTTGCATATAGACTTATCATAATACGTAAACATAAGCTCAAACGAAAGTAAACAATTATTATATTATAAGTAATTAGTTTCCCACGCATAAAATCAATTAAAATAAATGTGGGCGTCCACATGAAAAGGGCCCTTATGGTTGGTATGGAGTTACGTAGAGGGACATGTAGCCGAATAATTTCCCGACATTCTAGGCCCAAAACAAACCCTTCCAGTTGAAAAACGAGTCACCGGGGAACTTTTGAAGTTGGAACTTCGAAAAATCGTTTTTCGAGAAAAGCGCATCTAAACTTGGCGACTTCCATAAGCACACGTGTTATACTTTTTCTTCGAACAAGAAATATACCTACTTCCTGTTACTTTTTGGATGTGATTATAGTCCCAATAGATTCACTACAGGTTCCAGTATCATCCCCCACTCAAACCCCAAAATAATAATTTTTACCTCAACTTAGAAACATGTGAATATATCCTAAACTAGAACCGCCCATAAGGGCCCTATTCATGCGGACGCCCACAAATAAATAATAATGATTTATCTTAAGCATTATGAACCTTGGCATGTAAAAATGTCTAAAATATAAAAAAAACACTACTTTGGTCTCCTTATGTCTATACTAGCTCAATGGTTAGAGCACCTGACCGGAAATCAGTTGATCTGGTGTTCGAATCCCAGCGGAGTGAAAGGAGAAGATCTTTTTTTCTGAACAAATTTGATTTCAAAAATTTTTAATTTATAACTCCATCTAATCTGAGGTCGTTAAATATTTTCTGTATTAGAGGATATAACTTTGATCGATATTGTAGATTTCCACTTTCACAGTGTGTGTGAACGGATTTCTCTTTGGATCGATCGTTACCATCTCCGAGGATAATACAGATTCCTAGTAATAAATTTAAAGGACAGTTGGTTTAGGTTCCACTTTGGAAATTTGCGATCCAGTTTATTACTATTTGGTTTAGATTCTAATTTACTCTAAAATTTGAAGCTTTTTAAATGCAAAGACCCGTAAAACGAATTTGAATCAAAAAATTATTAAGAAAAGTTCAGAGTATTTTCATTATACTAGGTTATTATATTTTTCTTTGATTTTTCAACTTTATTTGTCATTCCAGATGTTGGATGATAAAAAAAATGAGGACGCTCATTTATTTCTCAGACTTAAGATGGTTACAGCCCAATATGTCGAAGGCATTTTTGTTAGAGTTGGATTTTTGAATTATCTGCACGGGGCTGTACCTGTATTGTAACAGAACTGTTACCATAATGCGGGACTCGGTACGAAAGGGTTGCCGGGCCGCACACGAGTCGGAACGGAATCCCCCGAGGGGACCCGAAGTCCCGAGCAGCAGCCCAGTAGCTGATCAGTCTTGGCTCGTTCGCCTTCCGCAACATTACTTTTTATCAGTGCTTGTGCCTCGTGTCCTCGTCACGTCTCCCTCCCCAGGTCGGACTCCAGGAAGTAGGATCGCCTCTTTAAAGGATCTCCGTCGCTTTGCCGCCTACGCGGATTACACCTTCGATTGCCAGCTCTCTGCCACGGACGGGTGGCCTACGGATTGTAAGTGGCAATAAATACCTGTTTGTTTAAATATCGGATTCTTTATTGTGTTCACCCCTTTCTCTCGGTATCCATCTCCCCATTTCCCTCCTCGGTACCACCCCCGTAATACCTGACGCCCAACCCAAAATCCCACATCTTTCCTATCTTAAAATTAAAACCTGCCGAGAAAAACGAACACTATGCAAAATTTAGACCCTATTTTTGACTTCAACTCACGAACTCTTAACCTACTAAGACTTGTTGCATGCTAATTGATCTTTATGCCTTGCCATTTACCTGAATTTATTTACAATGATTATGATAATGGTGATTTATATTGTGTATGACGTGATTTTTTATATGTACCTGTAATATATATGAATTTCGGAACATGTGACATTTATATGTGCCCACAAATATTGTTAATGCCACTGATCTGTTTGTGCCTATAAATTGATACCGAAAGTGTAATACGATTTACTATTGAAAATTACCATGTATTCGCGTATAGTAAATCAGAGATAAGCAAATTACATAAAGGAAACCAGAATAGGAAATTAAAACAACAATTTTTCTCGCGGAAAAGCAAAAACTAAGTCGAGACAAGATTAAAGGAATAAGCCTAAAAGCAGTCTATAAGGTAATGCAAAAAAAAATTCGAAAAGACCATTATATTTTTTTTGGGAAAGTAGAATCTTATTGTTTGAAAAATAAAAATGGAATTATAAAAAAGGAACAGAAATTATTTAAGGGAAATAAAGAAACCTGAAAAAACTGAAACATAGCGCACTTTGATTCTCATTGAAAATCTCAAGCGTCGAACAAAACGAAACCGTTCAGGCGCGCAAACAAGTTCGCACGTGCAGCGAGCAATACCCGCGAGTCGCGGCAAGGTCACGCGACGTATCTTGTAAACAAAGGGTCCTACGAAGAAAATAAACATATTTTCGAATTCTAGATTCAATTAGATATCAGATTAAACTTCTAATTTAAATTTTCAAATAAAATGGGAATTTTAAATTGAAATACCACATTAGACAAATATATACAGGGTGTCCCACCAATAATAATTCGAACCTAATTTAAAATAAATTAAACTTAGGTCGGGTAAAATTAAAAATAAAATGCTTAACCCAACGACAACGGATAACGACCACGACAACTTGGGTTTAGAAGGTGCTGCTGCACTTTCGATCCAAAACAAGGATTTAAATAATGTCGTGACGAAACCAACAATTAGCAATATGGTTTCGATCACACTCCACCAACAACTACAGACCCAATACAAAATCGAAACAGAACCTTTGACCCCACTGACAATACACTCTTTTGGGATCATGAAGATCTACCAAACCTAGACGGACCTTACCCCAGAAACAAAATAAGATCAGAAATAAACAACAAAACTTTTGATTGCGATTCCTTTTTGGAAAATAATACACAGTTCATGTTAGAAACAGATGAACTTTTAGAAAGTGTAGAGTTTAACGAATTTATGAATCAACAAAAGGAAAGATTCTTTAAAGAAAGGGAAAAAAGGGTAAAAAATTTAGAGATTAGACTAGATCCGCCGGCAAATAGCTCATTCGAACATAGAAAGAAAATAATCGAACCAAATGGCAGGAAAAATATAAATGAATCCCATAAGAGATATTCCGTCCAATTTGACTTAAAACACTAGGGGTACGGAGGGCCGTCATTTGACGGTTTTCAATTTTCTTTTTTTCATTATGTCCGTAATTTTTGGAGTTGATCTTTCGCGCTCCATGACTTTTATTTATTTGTACCTTTGATTGTGTTTCTCGATTTTGAGATTTTTCTGTCAATGCGTTTTCTAAATATCGTATTGTTCGCCTGCGTGTACCGCGACCCGTCAATTGACGGCATCGTATGTGTGAGTAACCGTAAAGTGTGCCAAAGGTGTGAGCAAAATCAGTAATAGTGACTTACTATTTTTAGTGTTTTGACCTAACTATTTTTTACAGTGTACCATCAGTTGTGGTGACCATGACAGTTGTAAGACTTAAAATACACTTGAAGCAATATAAGTAACAAAAAACATCACAATGTATCACTTTATAAAAGCTTTAAATACGAAAAAATAGATAACCGTCAAATGACGGCTCACGGTACCCGGAGGAGGGCCGGTCAGGCCGGTACCCCTAGTGTTAAGAGAAAATTCACACATAGACTCTCGACACCAAGCAGTAGGTCAAACAGTCATTCACGGATACACATAAACAATACAGACACAGACTTGGAATCTGATAATAATTTAAATAACGAAACAATTCCAGCAACTTATTTTCCGTTCGGAATGATCCAAACCCCCTTCCAAATAATCACTAATTGGCCCATAAAATTTAAAAATAACAAAGAAGACATTAACAGATTTAAACGTGGATATAGAATAAACAACCACGATATTTTAGAAAATCTAGACGCACTATTAATTGAAGACGCAAAAGATTGGTGCGAAATACATAAATCCTCTTGGAGATCATTATCAGACTTTTACGAAGACTTCAAAAATGCTTATATTGACGAACGATTTTCAGAAGAAACCAAACAAAAAATTAAATTCTGCAACAAAAAACGGACACAAGACATCCACTCTTACGTGACAGAAATTAGAAAACTTTTTACTAAACTTTACCCTAGAAAAAGCTTGGCATGGGAATTGCGCAGAACGTACGAAAACCTAAGAATAGAATATAAAATGTACATTAAACGTAACGACTTTGAAACTTTTGAGGAATTAGAAGAATTAGGAAAAGAATGGGAAACTGAGCTAGCCAAATCAAAAATTCGAGGGCAAGTTTTACAGATTACAGAACCTAAAATTGATGATAAAAACCAAGAAAAGCGTAATAATGGTAACGGGGATAAAAATAATTCAGAGAAAAATAAAGATTTAATGGAAAATAAAAACAACCAAAAGGATAACCAAAACGGAAACCAAAGTCAAAATAACCAGAGTAAAAAACCATACAAAAATCGAATCCCATCAAACAAAATTTCAGACCTAACTTCAGACCCAGATTCCCAACTGGTTTCCAACCAAATTATCAACCTAGATTCCAGAACAATAGACAAAGATATCCATCCTACCCCTATAATCAAATGTTAAAAAATGTTTAATCAAATGACGTTAGATTCAAATCAAGAAAATAGTTCAGGAAGTAATAACAAAGATAATAAACAAAATTCCCAGAAACCAAATTACGGAAACAGAAACAAAAAACGTGATAATAATTCTAATACAGATTCCCAAGATAAAATAAATTCCGATCAAAGCAAAAATCAAAATTTAAATCCGCGCACAAACATTACAACAAACAATAGTAATTGTTATCACTGCGGTTTAACGGGTCATTTCAAAAGAGAATATCCATATTACACATACAACCAGGGAAACTGGAGGGGCGGGTATTAGAATCAAAATTATTACAAACTAATACCGAAACGCCAGAATATTTAAATTCGGATAAGGATGAGGCGATAGAAACGCGTTTCCATCTAATAACAAAATTCGGAAATAATTTGTTTAGAATTTTAGTAGATACGGGTGCCACACATTCCTACGTGGGCAACGAATTATTGGAAGAAATAAAAAATTCCAAAATTTCAATTCTCAAACCAGTTTCACGTAAATTAATGGTCGCAAACGGAGAAACTCTAGATATAACGGGACAAGCGGTAATCCCAATTATAATCGGAAATAAAATGAAACACGTCATGTTCAGGTTAGTCCCAAAATTAAAATCCGTAGGCATTTTGGGTACAGACATGTTAAAAACTCTACGGATGACCCTAGATTACGACTTAAAGACCTGGTGGTTACCAGGGAGTCTCCCCACTCGCTATCTTATGGAAGCATACCCTACATCACTCCCAACCCCAATAATCGAAAATAAACCTGATATGACAGTAAAAGTTAATAAAGAAGTTAAAAATGAAAAAATTAGGAATAAACCAGGGTTTAAAGAAGAAGAAAATAGGACTATAGAGAGTAAACCGAACTTCGGAGGTAAAATTAATTTGAAAAGTACCAGAGAGCTTAACAAAAATAGTCCAAAGTTAGAAGATAGTGAAATCCCCATAGTACCTATCAATCCTAACCAATCCCAAAAAACCAAAAATGCCCAAATTCCGGTAAAAACCCCTATAAAGGATATTCGAAGCCAAATCAGGGTGGCCATTATTTTTTTCATTTTCCTCTCCCGGTTTTCTCCCGGTAGAAATTCGTGATTTCTCCCGGTTTAAATAAAAATATACTGTTGTTGCGAAACGTGCAGTTTTTTCACATATGATGATCAATTTCGGAAATCGATGAGCATCGGCAAACCGATTTACGAGAAATGCATTGACTTTCAATCATATAATAAGCAGGATAAGAAAAATTTAATGCCTAATAAAGGAAAATGCAAAGATGTTTTATTATATACATATTATATATGTTTTAAGGAAACATGAAATTATCGAAACAAGTTTAGTTAACAACTATTTGCAAGCTGAACACAACATATTTACGTAAAGTATTTTAATAATATAACATTTTATATATTTTTATATTTTTATATTTATATTTAGGAATATAACTTATTATCGTTAGGGAGCCCTATAAACGTAAAATCACAGATTGTTACAACTTCAACTAACTTTAAAGCTTATAGATTCAGGTAAATTTTTTTAGTTATTAGCAATCAATACATTAATTAGCATTAAGCAGTCCCTATATATATATACATATATAGTTAAAAGTTTGTCATAAGGACAACCGCAGGATTTCGCCGGGAGCGGGTGCTAATCTGAAATATTGCACCCGCTCCCAGCGAAATCGCGGTAAAATTTCAGCTGTAATCACGTCTCACGACCGTGAGATAGGTGGTTACATTCTGCGACGAACTCAATACGATGATCCGGGAAAAATTTTTTATAATAAAAAATACGAGGAAAAATATAAGGATAGTGACAGTAACCTTTGGAAAAATAAAAAAATTACTGATCAAAATAAAATAGGAAAGGAATCTCAAAAAGCAAATGAGATATCGGAAATTGATAACAGAAATCAATGGGTAAATTTCAAAAATGAAGCAATAAGATTAAATAATATTACGGATAGTTTAGGAAAAATCGACGAACAAAATTATTGTTCCCCAGAATATTGCGAAGGTATTGTTGAGCTAACGAAAGCCAACAATCCCAATTAGAAAAACTCTTAGAAAATAAAATTAAAATACACCAAGGAAAAGAACATAGGGCTACTCATTTAACGAAACATAAAATTGACGTCCAGGGCCACGATCCCATTAAACAGCGATATTATCACGTGAGCCCAAAAATTAAAGAAATAATTTATCAAACCGTGGATAAATTATTAGAACAGGATATAATAGAACCTTCTTGTTCTGATTGGTCAAACCCCATAGTGATGATCAAAAAACCGGGAAAAGATTATAGATTTCGTTTAGATTTAAAAAAGGTTAATAATATTACTAAAAAAGACCTCTACCCAATCCCACTCATGACACAAATACTGGACTCTTTGAGATCAGCAAAATTCATTTCGAAAATCAATTTAAAATTAGCCTATTTACAAATACCGTTAGACGAAAACTCAAAACCAATAACAGCATTCACAGTCCCTGGAAAAGGCATGTATCAATTTAAAAGGATGCCGTTTGGTTTAACCAATGCTCCAGCCACTTTCCAGAGACTAATGGATGTAATCATTACTCCAGATTTAAAACCAAACGTTTTTTGTTATTTAGACGACATTGTAATAGTAACTCAAAATTTAGAAGACCATTTAAAATATTTTAACATTGTATTAGACAAAATAAATAACGCAAATTTAACGATCAGCCCGGAAAAATGCGAGTTCGGGTGCTCAGAAATTAAATACTTAGGTTTTAAAGTTAACGACAAAGGATTACAAATAGACGATGAAAAAATACAACCAATCCTAGAATTCCCTAAGCCCAAAAATATTAAACAATTACAACGCATAATAGGGATGGCAAGTTGGTACAGAAAATTTATACCACACTTTGCCGAAACAATAGAAACGATAAACACATTACTTAAAAAAGATAAACAATGGGATTGGGGATTGGAACAGAATGAGGCCTTCCAAAAAATTAAAGACCTAACTTCAGAACCAATTTTAACCTGCCCAGATTTCACACAAGCCTTCCAACTCGAAACCGACGCGAGTAATACGGGGTTAGGAGCCGTACTTACGCAGACAGTCGACGGCATAAATTACGTAATCGCTTACGCGAGTAGAAGCCTAAACGGCGCAGAATCTCGGTACTCGGCATCCGAAAAAGAATGCCCGGCGGTAGTTTGGGCCATACGAAAATGCAGGCCATACTTAGAAGGTTATAGCTTTAAAGTAATCACAGACCACTTAGCGTTAAAGTGGCTTCATAACCTAAAAAATCCCACTGGCCGATTAGCCAGATGGGCATTAGAATTACTAGAATATGACTAGGAAATCATATATCGGAAAGGCAGTTCAAATTTCGTCCCTGATGCCCTCTCGAGATCAGGGGAAGCAGCAAAAAAACATAGCGTTTGCGTTAGCTTGTAGTGTAGAAAAACCAAAAGCGCACGTTAACGACAAAACAGACGACTGGTACTCTAACAAATTTAGACAAGTTACAAAAAGACCCGAAGAACATGAAAAATGGCGAATCAGAGATTCGCAACTCTATTTTCACAGAACTGACCCACTCAAATCCACTCTATTACCAGACTCAAACCCCTGGAAATTAGTCGTACCTGAAAAACTTAATAGCTCATGTTTTACGGGAAAATCACGACGAAACCCAGGCAGGACATTTAGGCTCAGAGAAAGCTTACGCGAAAATTTCCGAACATTACTTCTGGCCAGGGGTATATTCGGACCAGATCTGTCAAAGAGTAAAACCAAGTAATCAAAGTAAGATAGGATTGATGGGAAAAAGGGTAATCGAAGAACCATGGACCCTGATAGCAGCTGATATCATGGGTCCGCTACCAAGTTCTAAAAAGAGAAAAAACCAATACATTTTAGTGTTCGTAGACCTATTTACAAAATGGGTCGAAATAATCACGATTAAAAAAGCAAACGGAACAACGATAGAGTCAGAATTTCATAAACGTGTCATTTCGCGTTGGGGAACACCGCGGATTCTTCACACCGATAATGGCACGGAATTCGTAAATAAAATACTAAGAGATTTAACAGAAAAATTCGGTATCAGGCAAACAAAAACGCCAAAATACTACCACCAAGCAAACCCAACCGAGCGATACAATAGAACAATTAAACAAATAATTAAAACATATTTAGATAACGACCACTCTTCCTGGGACGAACATATAGATGACCTACAATTTGCAATTAATACTAGTAAAAATTCATCAACACAATTTACCCCTGCGTTCTTAAACTTAGGTCGCGAATTAGAACCACTCCAGTCCCTAAGAAAAAATTAAGAAACCGATAGCGAGATAGAATTCCAAAGTGTCGATAAATGGACAAAAGACAAGCTAGCAATTATAATTTAAGAAGAAGACCGTTAGAATTTAAAATAGGAGATAGGGTTTTAAAAAGGGTAAACAAACTATCAAATAAGGCCGACAAAAAAGCAGGTGAACTTTACGATAAATACGAAGGTCCTTTTATGATCAAAAAGAAAATTTCTCCAACGATTTAAAGACTAAAAACCCCTAAAGGAAAACCCATAGGCGAATGGAACGTAAATGACCTTAAACTAGAAAAAACTGACACAGAAACAATCAAATAGACGCATGAAATATTAGGAATATTAGGTTAAGTTATTTTTACTCATAATATGGCAAACGGCACAGGATCAATGGCACTAAAAAACTTAACAAACCGACTCAAAACTAAAAACTGACTCAATTAACCCTCAACAACCTAACTCAATAGACTCTAAAAACAAATGAGACAGAACGAAATTCTACTTTTCAGATGATGGATCCCAGAAACAAATGCGTATACTGCCAAAATCACATTTACGAAGCAACAATGGCCCAACACCACGACAGATGTCAAGCCATCCAATGGCTGCGCTGGAGAACCACCGGAATACCTGAAAAGGAGATCAAATATCACCCCCAACGCCACATTAGGAACATGATTAAAGCATCACCAGCGGCGAGAACCATTCGGCGGAGGAACAACCAGAAGAAGAGGGAGCTATCGGGGGAGAAACAATCAACCCTCTCAACCTTGAAGATAACTACAACGGAGGATACTCAGTACCGGAAAAAGAAGGAAAAAGGAAAAGAAGAAGAAATAAAACGCAAGAAAAACCTAGAACAGGAAAAACGAAGATTCTGGACAACCACAGTCCAAATAAGGAATGAAAACTCAAGAAGACGCTTAGAAGAAGAAAAAAAGAAGGAAGCAGAGAGGTTGGGAATATATTAACCGACAAATCCAAAACCTACTCAATATTAACGCTACAGAAACCAACCCTGAAAGGAAAATAGACAATAGCACTATAGAACTAGAACTACACATTCACTCCTAAACTAGACTAGAACTGGACAGGGAACTCCACCCAATTTTCGGTATACACCCGAACCCCCGTGGGGAAGGGGGGTGTAACGGAACTGTTACCATAATGCGGGACTCGGTACGACCCTGCACGAAAGAGTTGCTGGGCCGCACACGAGTCGGAACGGAATCCCCCGAGGGGACCCGAAGTTCCGAGCCACAGCCCAGTAGCTGATCAATCTTGGCTCGTTCGCCTTCCGCAACATTACTTTTTATCAGTGCTTGTGCCTCGTGTCCTCGTCATGTCTTCCTACCCAGGTCGGACTCCAGGAAGTAGGATCGCCTCTTTAAAGGATCTCCGTCGCTTTGCCGCCTACGCGGACTACACCTTCGATTGCCAGCTCTCCGCCACGGACGGGCGGCCTACGGATTGTAAGTGGCAATAAATACCTGTTTGTTTAAATATCGGACTCTTTATTGTGTTCACCCCTTTCTCTCGGTATCCATCTCCAAATTTCCCTCCTCGGTACCACCCCCGTAATAGTATATATAACCAGTCATGGATGTTGTGATAATTGAGGAATCAAAATATAATACATAGTATAAGATGATAAAAATGGAAGGAGTAACAAAGTATTTAGAAAAGAGATGCGGAGGAAGAAGACGGACCAGAATAGCCAGATTTAGATTGGGAAACGAGGTAAGAAAAACGATGTATTGAGAAAATAATGAGAACAGAAAGTGCAGAATCTGTGAATGGGAAGAGGAAACGTGGGAGCATGTATGGCAGAGGTCGGCAGCGAGGGAAATTTCTCGAGTCCAGCTCTTTTAACACGTGTGGATCGCACGCTTCGTCTCACCCACCAAGAGTCTCTACTGTACTCTAAGAGTTAGGGGTGGTGGTAAATTCTGACGTCATAGAATAGAATTTACCACCACCCTGAACTCTTAGAGTGGAGTAGAGACTCTTGGTGGGAGAGACGAAGCGACCGATCCACACGTGTTAAAAGAGCTGGTCTCGAGAAATTTCCCCGCGCTGCCGACCTCTGATGTATGGGAAGGATTTAGGAGAGGAATGAAAAATAAAAAAAGCTAGCAAGAGAATGTGGTAAAGATTTCAGTTGAGCGGTGCACTCGAGTTGTGGTCTACGGTTAAAATCGACGGGGGGCATTCTCGAGTTGCGGGCTAGGATCAGTCCCAGGGACCTTTACCCCTTCGAGCCTTGTTTCCCTCTCCACTTTACGCTTCCCTCATTTTCGTGGTCACCTTTTTTCCCAAAAATTTTAATTTCACACTTATTCCCAGCTTAGGACTATAATATATTTTTTTAATAACTAAAATCATATTAAATACTACAGATAGTCGTCAAATCAAAAATATTTTACATATAGCATTATTTTTTTGTAGTGTAGTATTGTCTGGTGTTAGCTGTGTAGAATAATTCCGATCTATACTGGTAAAAACTTGCGCGATGCGCGAAATTACACAAACGAACTCTAGTCTGGTTAAGAAACCGACTGAAAGAATTGGAGGGGGATTAAGGAACGAATGAGAGAGAATGAAAAAGTGAATGTGAAAAAATGGCAAGATTGAGGTAGAAGAGAAGTGAAAGAAAAAAGAGGCGGAAGTAGCTTAGATTTGAAGCGTAAAGAATTGTAAGTAATGGTTATGTAATTGTATAAGTGGATAAGTTGCGTATGCACTCTCGCTCACTCGCTTTCGATCGCTATCGTAAAAATATAATTCAGAACCTAGATATAAGAATTTATGTAAATAGTTGTAAATAGGAAGTATAAGATTATATGAAATATGCAGGTGGTAACATTGTAAGAAACGAATGTTATGCGAACCCTGAGGGGACACATTATGAATACAGGAGACAACGACAACTGTTTCTCAGATCTCATTTTAAAATGGAAAATGAAACAGTTTCTGAAAACAAAGATTTGCTTTACATTGTTTTTTATGAAAGTATATATCATAATTTGCAAAAATATAACAAAAATTAGGGTAGCCGCTGGAACGGGAAACCGAGAAATTACCGGGAATTTTTTGAGACCGCGAAAAACCGGAAAATTACAGAATTTTTTTTTTACTGAGAATTTTACAAATTTTTAGGAGAAAAATCTGTCTAATCACTTGAAATAACACACATCTCTTCCTAAAATATTTTTAATTTAAAAATAACTTTAATTCAATATTATTCATTAACGCTCTTATTCAATTTCAAAACATATTAAAATATTGTTTAAGTGTAAGATATTCCGTTTTTAACGCATTCAATTAAAAATTTTGCAAATAAAAATATTTGGCACTATTTGACTGTTAATCTAAAATGAGCAATTTTATAAATATTTAAGAAAACTGTGGTTTGCGATTTCTTAATTTTTTTCACAGAACAACAATAAATAAACAAATAAAAAGGAAAAATTAGTCATTTCATATTTTTGAATTTTTATCTTAAGAAAAAATATAAAAAGAAACTCACTATTAGCCGTTAGTAGTGCACCTGCACTCATAGAATAGAAATAATTCTAATAATATTCAACCTGATTATTATAAAAAATGTTTATACAAAAATAATTACTTATGTTTTTTTCTCATTGAAAAAATGGTTTTATGATAGTTTCTGAGATATTTCATGAGAAACATAATATGTAAAGAAAAATGGGCATAAGTTAACATTTATTATTTTTATAAACACTTTTATAAACAAATTCTCAATAAGTGAGTTTCTCTCATAGCTAAATTGATTTTTCTGACAAAAAATGGTTCACAGTTGTCTTCAAAAGCATTTATATACTTGTAGGAATGGCCTTTTCTATACAAAAATGATAAGTATAGAGTTTTTGTCTACAACATTGTTTCTAACAAATAGATATATCAATTGCTAAGCAATATAGTTGGATCAGTATTATAATCAAGCTTATCACAACAATCATTGAAGAAAAAATCTGTTTTCTACGATCAAAAGTCAGATTCCGACATTTTGTTATAGAAATTGTTATTAACAATTATGCAAATTGGATGATTTCAGTGAAAAAACGTCTATTTTGTATGTGAAAATCATACATCTTAGTTCCTCTTTAAAAAAAATATTTATAACAATCACACAAATTATTTTGTAATCAATTTCGTTAAATAATCATCCCAAGAAATGTCATTCTAACAGGTATGAAAGAAAAAAAAAATTTCTACAAGGAAACGGCCGGTTGGGACATTTGTTTAATGAAATTCTTATTATCAATCTATATTATTTATTTTTGATGAAGCTACAAGTATATAAATGCTTTTGAAGACAATTGTGAATCACTTTTTATCAGAAAAATCAATTTAGCTATGATAGAAACTCAGATATTGAGAATTTGTTTATAAAAGTGTTTATAAAAATAGTAAATGTTAACTTATGCCAATTTTTCGTTACAAATTATGACTCTCATGAAGTGTTTTAGAAACTAGCGTGAAACCATTTTTGCTATGAGAAAAAAATACAAGTAATCATTTTTGTATAATAGTAGAGTTGAATATTATTAGAATTATTTCTGCCCTATGTATGCAGGTGCAATAATTCCAGCCAACAGTGAGTTTCTTTCTGTATTTTGTCTGAAGATAAAAATTCTCAAATCTGAAATGGCCAATTTTGTCATATTATTTGTTTATATATTGTTGCTCTGTGAAAAATTAACAAATTGCAAGCCACATTTCGGTACAAATAGCCAGATTTTTTCGGTAAGTGTAGACATTTTCTTTTATTTACCAAATTTTTACGCTTTAACAACTGCTCAGGAAAACTTTATATCGCCTTAAATCAAGCATGTGATTCGCAGAATACAAATGATTTGCTTACTAATCCATTTAAATGTTATAAGCAAATTAAATAACAAATTGACAAATAGTGTTCTTATCGGCAAAAAAATTTTCTTTTTCCTGAAGCTGCTTCGTATTAATGTAAGAATGACCACAAAAATAATTAGAAAGTTCACACGAACCATTGTTATAAACAGTTTTTGTTGTAAAATATTTAAATTTGAGGTTTTTTCAAATTTGTGTTTCCCTTAATCGTCTGAATTTCTGCAAATGTTCCTAAAAATAATATATGTTTAATAATATTTTGTCGAATATAACGCTTTAATTTTTTATAAACAAATTCAAAATGTTGGCAGTTTAAAGTAGAGTAAAATCGTTTTTTTCATAAAAATAGCTTGAGACCCAGGTGAGAGTCTAGCATAAGTTAGTCGCAAATATTAATAAAAATAAATTAATAAATATTTTTATAGACAAATTATCATATTTATTAATTATGAAATATTCTAGGAATTTTGATTGAATGAATCTTGGCATGCAGTGTTATGATTCATTTAAAGCTATTTTGTTTTAAAATCCGATTTTTTCTACGCGAAACTGCCAAAATTGTGAATTTGTCTTAACTGTTTATGAATATTTAAATTATTATATTTTACTGAATATTATCAAACATACATTATTTTTAGGAATACTTGCAGCAATTCAGAAGATTAAGGGAAATTCAAATCTGAAAACATCTCAAATTTAAATATTTTGCCACAAAAACTATTTATAACAATGGTTATTGTTAAAGTTTTAATTATTATTGTGAGTAAACGTCATTCTTACATTAATACATGAAATCAGACTAATTATAGATTAGTTTCAAATTGAAAGTGCTAAAGGTTAACGAATTTTACATTGAAGACGTTAAACAAATGAATAATATATAAAATAGTAACTCTAGTCAATTTTCAAATTATTATCGTTTGAAATTGATAAATTTCGAATTCTGCGGATCGGGCCGTCCATAAATATCGTGACGCGTTTTTCTTTTGTTTATATCGTTGTATCCATTTTCAACTTCAGCAAAATTTTATTCTCATCTTTATTTAAACAAAGGAAAAACGCGTCACGAGATTTATGTACAGCCCCTATGTGAATACTTTCAGATTATACAATTTTTTTTATTTCAAATGGAAAGCATTGATAGTTGAATAATTTTAAATTTATAGAAAACGTTCACAGACGAATAGTTACATACAATTAAAATTGCACTGCAATTTAACTTTTAACACATTCAAAATTGTAAAGTTTAAAAACCTTCGCATATTTGCGAAATTTCCCATGTCCAGTTTAAAGGTCTTCAAAACTGAATAAATTTAAATTTCAAGCCTCCGAAATAAGAGTAATTCACTTTACACATGAGTACAAAGGGATAGTAAGTACAATGGGTACTAGTCGTAAGATCTAAGGTACGAGATGTGGACAAAAAGTTCTTGGACTGAATTTTTTCTGTCGACGTGGCAGGTCTTTAAGATTCTACAGTGATGCATCATCTAGGAGGATGCCTCATCTGTCTTCAGGAAAAGTTTGGTCACGGTCGAGTAAGGCCTTTGCTTTTGGTGCCTATTTTTGTGAACGTACTTTCGGTCGTGTCGATGAAATGGAGCGAGACGTTTTAATCAATCAAAGAACCAACATCAAATTTCTCGTAAAACTCGGCAAAACCGGTCAGGAAATTTTGAAAATTTTACAAACTGTGTATGTGGAGTCTGCCATGAAGCATTGTGCTGTCTATAAATGGGTGGATCATACCAAAAAAGCGCGCAAGAGTGTTTCATAAATTAAGATCATGCTCATCGTTTTCTTTCTCCTTATTCGTGAAGTTTTTCATGATGAATATGTTCCAGCTGTAAACTTTTTAATTCAAAATTCTATGTTGAAGTCCTGAAGCACCTGCGTGAACGTGTGCGACGTGCACGACCCGAATTGTGGGCGGAAAACGCGTCGATCCTGCATCAGGACAATGCACCCGCGCACACCGCGCTCCTTACTCGTGAGTTTTTGGCCACAAACAAGATCACTACCATGGGACCACCCTTTCTGTTTGCCTGATGAGGCACCCTGTGACTTCTACCTGTTCCCCAGAGTGCAAAATGTAAAGAGGGGTGAAAATGTTGGGGATGTTAATACCATACACCGAGAAACGACGAGGACATGCAACACTGCTTTTAAGAAAGGAAGAAACGTTGGATCAAGTGTATTCCGTCAGGGTGAGAGTACTACGAGGGTGGCCACATCCCCGTTTCGGAATAATTAAAATTAGATATTTGGTAAGCTCAGTCCACGAACTTTTTGCCCACACCTCGTATAACCCGCCTACTCATTCGAGGCAGTGGTGAGTGTAAACTTTTCAGGTACCTCGGTAAGACTTGGGCTAAGTCTGCATAAAAATTTGCACAATATGCACGGGACTGAACTTAATTTTTTTAATATCTTCGTAAAGAATCATTTAACACCATATGTAAGTGTATTGAGAAATTAGCTTTCATTTTACCAGGAACATTTAATGAAATAATAAAATCGTCCATGAAAAATAAAAACTAATTTACAAATGCACTTATGTTGAGAAATTACTTTTTATAAAGATATTAAAAAAATAAAGTTCAGACCCATATAAGTGGTGCCAATGTTTATGCACCAGGATCATTCCATTTTATTTCATCGAAGTCGGTTGCGGCATAATTTTTAAAAATTTTGATATTCAACTATAATAATACTCAATGTTTTTCAAACTTATTTGTGATATAATATTTTTTGATTACTTTTTTTTAATTCAGAAATTTGATTTTCAAAATGCAAACGCACAGAAAAATGTCGCATTCATGTGCATTATAGAATAGAGAAAAACTCAAATTCTACAATGTACAATTGAATTGAATCAAATCAGATAAATTCAAGTCTTCGAATTTTATTTTGTTTTTACATTATAATTTTACATGTGCCAAAAACAACTTTATTGTGAAATAATAAACGATAATTGTATTTTAGGGACGACTAAAACATAACCATTTTCAGCACGTTCATATCGTAATTAAAATTATTGTGTTTAGTTTTTTAAATTAAAACTTAACTCATAAGGTTCATTTTTGGTCAGACTTTACATAGTTGTAGGGAAAAATGAAAAATCCAGGATTTAAGCTATATGTAAATCAGGTCTTTATTTTATCCTCCTGAAAATTAAGTGTTGGTCCCGAGACTTTCTACTGAAATCTAGATTTTCAAAATAGCCTAAAAGATTGCCATTTTTACGTTTGGTTAAACGAGGTAATGACTAAGTTAAAGTTGGTTAAATATTTTAAAATTCAAATTTTTCGCAAGCGAATCACAAAAGTCAAATTCAACGTAGTCGTTATCTCGTTTAACCAAATCTCAAAAGAGCAATCTTTTAGGCTATTTTGAAAATCTATACTTCGGTAGAAAGTCTCGGGCCCAACACGAAATTTTCAGGGGCATAAAATAAAGACTTGATTCGCATATGACTCTTGGGGCGATCTAGGTAGCAGAGGCACCCATTAGGGATCACAAGTCATTTGTGACCAAAAGTCGAGAGGGCCTGACTTTGTTGACGACCTGGGTAACTGGGGCACACATTGGGGGCCGCGAGATCTTTGGAGGAAAAGTGTCCTCGTTTTTGAAGAACTGGGTAGCAGGATTAACCAATGAGGGTCTGGGTGGAAGGAGACGTCCTCGTCGACACGATCGCGCCTCGCCAACGTCTGCCTCGGAATCGCCTTCATCGGCCAGACAGGGCTTTGCCAACGATTCGTGACAAACAAATTCTCTTTCTGGATAGCCGCCACAGAGCCATAGAATAAAAAAAATTAGTTTATCTTCAGTAATCATGAACAATCCGTTAAATTAATGCACGCAGACATACAGTAAATTAGAAAAGATGCAATTGCAATCAATATATGCACTTATTTATACTAAATTATACATAATTAACCTGATAATGCAAAAATAAAAACGCTTTGTCTTATTTCTGTTATTCTTTGCTCTTTAAATTTACGCGCCAATGACAAGTACGCGTGTACACCAACTTGCCGAGAAGGCTGCCAGCGTGGAAACAGTTGTGCGCTGACCATTGTTCCGGGTGCAAGCTATTTTTCAAAATTCCATATCTTTTTCAATTTCGACTAACAAACGTCAAAAGTTGAACAAACATGTGCTAGCACACATATGTTAATCGCTAGTGTAAAGTTGGCTCCCCAAACTAGAAATATTAATGATTTTTACAATATTAATCGTCAAACGCCGAAAGTTGACCAGCAAACACCGACAAACGATTAGAAAAAAATTGAATATTTCAAATTTGGGGTGCCACCTTCATAGGCATCTTTATGGCGGGTGCAATAAACCGCTCCGAGACAAATTTTTTTGGTGACCTGCAATACAAACTGACCCTAACGGGAGTGCCAGAACATTAAGACCTCAAGTCACAAGCAATCAAGTTTAAGGGTACACGCGTGTAGATAGAAAAGCGCAATAAAAACAGGAACGAAGATCGAAGTGTCCTCCAGAGGTCTTGCAGGTGAATTCTTAGAGTGGACTCACAATTTTGTCACTTTAACATTACTTTTACAAGAATCTATAAAACATTTTTGAGGGCTGAAAAATGACTACAGCAAAACAAAATAATAGGCATATTTTTATGTTAGCTGGGCTTTACGCATTTCCACTCGCCCGTGACAATCCAAACAGTCGCTTAACTTGGACCACTCAATATGTATATGTCGATGGTACGAACGTATAGGGAAGATATGAATCAGCCCCTTGCATCGACCGTGTATGTTTATGTGTAGTAGTTCTCTTACGATCCGCAGGGAAAATGTCTATGAAACTAATCCAACAGGGTGCGCCCCGATCAGGTAGTATGGTTTTTGCATTGAATTGCATAAAGAAAAAGCAAACAAAAATAAAACCTCAATGCTGTTTACAAATACACAGAAAAAATTATGAAAAAAAGAGTAATTATGACTAATAATTCTAAAAAAGAAAGTCATGAAAACATGGGCGCGGCGAAGGAAACGTCAGGGGTACGGCTTGGTTTCTAAATCGCCTACCTGAAGGGACTGCTTTTGTAGTCCGTTGTTTCACCGATAGAAAGTATGCCTAATATGTGTAAGTGGCATAAGCGAAGAAAGTGTGCAGTGTATGCCAGTCAGAAGACAGAACAAGTGGAAGGAACTGCCACTTGCCAATGGTGTATTATTTTCCCTGTTTCCCTCTACGATGCGAATGTAGAATTACCAGTATTATAGACTACCATCCAGTTCCGACTGATTTCAAATTTGGCAACGTATCGGAAAACTGCTTCAGGATCCCATCGATTCTTAATATTTGCGAAATACGCATTTTATTCAAAATTATTTTTTCAATGTAAACAACAGTATATAAAATATCTCAGCCAACAGAAATAAATAAAAATAATAATTTGAATCTTTCCTATGGTAACACTGTATAGACCTACGAGGTAACTTAATAGCCCTATGATTATGAATATGACCCAGGATTTTGTTTTTTATAACCCAATTTTGTTTTAAACAAACTTATTTTTTATGAATACAAAATGTAGCAACACATTTTTTTGAAAGATCTGTGTAAGCCAAGACTTTTTCTCACATATTTTTTATAAAATAAACCGTTTATAAGTTACGATGTTTCAATGTAAATTACTCTTCAGTATACATTATTCACGAATGAGGAAAAGGAAATTTCCTATCAGAGATATAATTGTTGAAAGAGATCATTTTTAACATTTGCGTATAACAATAAACCAAAGTTAAAGCTATATCTAGAAATTTCTTTTTCTTTTGTGAAGTATACGTGTTCTGAAAAGTAATTTGTATTTTTTGCGAAAGTTTTTGGCCATTCAATTGTTGTTTTTAATGATTTAATTTGAAAATAATTTGTACGAAAAATGTGCAACAAGGAAAACGTCTTTCATATCTTTCAGAAATAGTACATTGCTAACCGAGTGGGGAATGGACTAGTCCCCCACTTGGTTAACATATTATTTTCTTAACTTATCGCGAAGGGGAATGTGATTTCAGGGCCTGGCGCGAAGCAGCAGATGTGATCGATTCCACGATCGATTGATGCAACCACGAAAATACGTATTGTCTGCTTGTCGCGGCATTGACAGCCAAAGCACGTATTCCTTGAGACGTCAGACGATCTAAATACTCGTCGTCAGTCAAATTCGTTTCAGACGTTTTGATCTGTTCAGATTGTGTGGTAAACGAAACGTGCTCGAAGCCTCGCACTCTTGCACTTTGGTTTTCAGGTTATGTTTATTGATGTGAATGTGCTTGCAGAAGTTCGATACGCTTGATTCTTAGTTCGATACTAGTCGAAGCAGTTATACCAACATCAAAAAGTACGTGGCAATTCTATTGCGCAGAGCACGGTGAACTAAAAATTGATGTTAAAAGTCTAATATTTCCAAACGTTTCCCTCACTAATGTGGAAAAGTAAGTTTTACTACACGGACTCATCATCAATCGTTTAATCGATCATTTTTACTGTTTCGCGCTAGGGTTCCTAAATCACATTTCCCGCGCCGTAATATTTGGTATTCGCTCACCGAATTTTGATGAACTTAACCATCCTTTCCAGGTTCCCTGGGCTCACCGAAAAGATTTTTTACACTTAGCCAATTTCGGGGATTCTAGAAATGCCAAAAAAAAACCCAAATCTATTATCTCGAAGAAACTATGGATTTATAACATTTATTGGGTTGAAGGCGCAATTCTTATTCGCCTTTAATTATCTCGGTAGATTACTGTAACATATGAAACTACATGAGTTTCCTCACAGATAGAGCTCGATAAAATCAAAACTAGATATGCGTGGTGCTAATTTCTAGTGAAATTTATCAAGAATTCACGATATCTTCATTAGTTAAATTTTTTTAAAGCATTGTGTATAAGCGGAAAATTTATTTTTACTTTAGCTCACGTCTACAGAAAAATCTATCACACCAGTTTGTATTTAAAGCTAACTCTGTATGCATGGTGCATTCTTGGAGAATTCATGACATATTTCTTAGTTACAAGTTTTTTGAAGATTTTAGATCAGTGGAAAATTGCTCTTTTATTTTTGCTCATGCGTCTAAGGCAAAATCTATTTTCATAATACATGCTTGGAAACATGTCACTTTCTCTGCATGTTTACCGTGAACAAAGTGAGTCTTTTCTCGAGAGGGTGGCAAAGTGAGTGTGACAATAACTTCGTCACACTCATGGCATCTCTTTCTACTCTCTTACGTTTGATCGAGATGAGAATATGACTCAAATAGTACAACTAACGCCCTCAGACGGTATAATTGGAAACAACAGTTATCCGAATGACTGAAACAGTACAAAAAACGCCATCTGACGGGATGATTGGTCACTAGACAATGATTTTATGAACGCACTAGAAAATGTCGATAAAAATTAGTAAAGATCTAGATGACAGAGATGCTGGAATACCCCAGGGAGTTCTTTAAACTTATCGAATTTCCTACTGAAAAAGTCGAAACAAATATATTTCCATGCATTTATCATGAAAAATAGTATGTGATACGTGTGAGAACAGATACTTTGCAAGAGTGGAATGTTTTCACTCTTGCAAAGTCCCTGTTTCTCTACTTGCATCATAATTAGACCTTTTGTTTTTCGATTCGATTGGCCAGTGGATTGTCGAAAAATCGACATTGGATCAGTGTTACCGTCGGATCGGTTTTTTTTCGATTCGATCGGCTCGTCAATCAAATGTCGAGAAAACCGACATTCGATCCGTGCCACGGTCGGATCGGTTTTTTCGATTCGATCGGCCCATCGATCAAATGTAGAAAAACCGACATTCAATACTACCTTTGAATCGATTTTTCAATTCGATTGGCCCGTGCGTCGGAAAATCCCATATTGGATGTGCCTTAGATTGAGTCGGTTTTTTAATTTTTTACATACTTTCTTTGAATTAAGTGACCAGAGTCCGTAAAAAACAGAAACTAGTCGTTAGTTCCCATAAATAAATTAATCAAAAATCAAAATGTGAAAATAGACTAAAGAACTATAAACATGATTTCTCTTCAATTGGGTAACTTTTGCAATTCGAACAAATTTATATATATCTACGACATAAAGATTTTTTCAATCTTGAATGAATATGCTCCGACTTCTTATACCTATTATTTTCACAAGTGACAAAATTAATTAAATAAAAGTTTTAGCGTTAACTGATCAATATTTCTTTTATATTTATTTGTAATTTTGTATTCTGTTGTTTGAGAAGATAAAAATTTTGATCATATGGGCAATTCTTTTGTTCGTTACGGCAATAAAAAGTTCTTCAAAATGAGCATTCAACTGAAAAAAAAATTTCAACAGAAGTCGAAAAATTACAATTTCAGAAGCATTGAAACGTTACACGTTTACGGACACTGCATTTGACCTTGTTAAACATTTCATGAAAACTCCGCTCTCCTAACCAATATTTTTTGTTGACTCTTTAACATTTTGTTTCCAAGGGTTCAAGTGATAATATGGTAGGGCATACAGATTGAAAAAAAATCAGGAACACTTTTAAAAATAAATATGTAGCCTTGGTTACGTTACACAAAACGTTGGTTACGTTACTCGTGGCGATAGCTGCTTCGAGGTTGTAATGAAATGAAAATAGTTGAACAAATGCTGCAATATACTGTGAGGAACGTAATTATAATTCAATTATCTAATTCCTTACATAAAAACAATCTTAAAAATGAATATATTGTATCATAAATATTTGTTAATTGATCTAGTAACCCGGTAAGGAGAGAAGAATTCAAAAAAATTCAGAATCTGAATTCCCATTAATACGTGAATTTTCCTTCATCGAAAGTTCCACCAACGAGTAGAAAAAAAAGCAAAACCTATTCCTTTTAATTGACTTATAAAAATTTAATGGAAGTGTATTGAGAGGAATTAAAAAATGGAGGAATGCAAAAGAAAGAATAGAAAGAAAGAGAATAATGTCACTTTGAAAACGCAAAAGCTAGTCTTTTTAATCCACTCAGAAAAATTTAATGAAAGCGTATTGGAAGGAATTAAAAAGTGGAGAAATGTCACAGAAAGAATAGAAAGGAATAGAATAATGTAACTTTTAAGGTGAAACTGTGAATTGAAATAAATGCATTTTTTAAATAAATAAGTATTGTATTTGTGTAAATTATGTGAACATTTTTTTATTAATCTATCGAACAGAAACATATTTTGACTGATTTCATATGAAATCTGTCTTGGAACACGCACTACTGCTGTGCATATTTGCATGGATTGCACAGCCACACAAAAAAAGTATACTGAGTCAAAAAAACGATATTTATAACATTGTAGTAGTAATATTGTTCCAGCATAGTCGAAATCCAAATTTTTTTAATTTTCTGCTTACCATTTTTTTTGTTTGACTTTGAATTTTTGGTTTAGGTTAAATTTTTTCAACTTGACTGCTAAACATCTGAAATCGTTCTTAGGGTTAAGACAATATAAGATATTATTATTACAATCACTCCATCGTTATGTTAGACAAAAAAATTGAAATTTCCAAACTTATATTCCACAAAAACGTATATAAAATATGCAAGTGTAGATATTTTGTGGACAGATTAGAAGGAATTAAAATAATCGAAAATGAAGCATGTCAGAATGAAATTAAAAATAACCATGACAAAAAAAAATTGAAATTTCCAAACTTATGTTGTACACGGAGGAATAGAAACCATGTAAGCGCACAAATTTTGTGAACGGATTAGAAAGAATTAAATTAATCGAAAATAAAGCATGTAAGTATGGAATTGAAAATAACCATGAGAGGTGTGTCTACTGCTCGCATTAAGAGGAATTAAAAAAATGGAAAATATGTTCGCCTGCATGGAACACAACACAAGTGGCAATCGTTAAGGAAATAGAAAAGAATTGGTTTCGTAGATAAACCTATTCTATCGTTGGGCACTTCTCCCGATGGAAAATTAGCACATTCAAAAAAATTAAATAATGTTCACTCTTTCGTTTATATCTGAAAATATTAATTTTTCTCTATTCTTCTCTTCTTACCGGGAAGCGAGTTAATACTTGGAGATTTTTGATAATAACAATTTTTTGGTGTTTTTTGATGATGATAATGTTTTGTCCTTTAAAAAAACAATGAGATTTTAAGTGTTTCCTAGATTTTCTAATAGATGGAGACACTTGTTACATATTTAAGTCAATTTCAATGACGATATCAGTAAAAAATTTTTTTTACGCGATTCCCGATTTGTGGAGAATTGCCCATATATACTCTGTACATCTGAATTAAAAAGTGCGTATTTATAAAGTTGAATGTGTATAAAAATTCTTAAATTTTGCTGATTTAGAATATAAAAGTCAAAACTTTTAAATTCTAAATCTCAAATTGAAAAACTTGTAAATGTGAGTCATCAAAATTACATCCATTACGTGAGAAAATTTATTTACTTGGATATTATTGGTATAAAATATCTGGAAATAAATTGCCATCAAATACAGTCGTTTTAAGTGTATTATTTTTCAATCTTCGTGTTGTGAAGTTAACTGTACGCGAAAGTGCCAGACTAGCATTGCAGGAGGTTATTGTTTTTTGGGAAAAAGCACGAATTCCAAATCAGGAAGTGAGAAACTGTATCCCAAAATTAGAATGTTTGTACTAAGAATGGAGACAACTGCAAAAACACGCTGGGAGAAAATCGGAGGCTCATAAGAAAAAAGAAGCAAATTTCAAATCGAAGCTCGAGGATCTTTTCGACATTGCACATGCGAACGCTTTGGAAAATATTTCTATAGAAGAAGATAAGCAGTTTTTAATAAATCAAAGGTTAAAGGATCGACAAGGGTTTATGTTCGGAATCGATTACAAGGACTCTTATGAGTATTTGTATTTAAAATTACGTTTGATGTGCCCTCTGGTGACTATGTATGAGACTAGAAGGGAGAGAGAGGAAAGGATGTGGTGTGTGTTGAGCGTGGAGCGATTGTCGAGCGGGCACGCCTGAGACTGTAATGTTTCTTTTGGACTTTTTTTTGTCAATATAATCAATCTTTCAACCATTAAATGTGTTAACAAGTTTATTTTTGCAACCCGAATTAAGTTTATAATATTGTTTCTATCATCTCAGAAGTGAGATATGATCCGTGTCCTCGAAAAGTTTTATTGCGCGGCGTGGATGAGTGGCTTTGTGTCGCCATTTATGGGATGTTTTTTCAAAAGGATCTGTGAACTTGAAAATGCTAGTGCGAGAATTTGGTCGACGTGCCCGGCTAAGTTTCGACTTGGATGTGTGATCCAAAAAAAAAAAAATTCCTCAACAAAGAGTTCGATATCGGTTGAGGTGTGCGATAGAGTGAACATGTTGGTTTTATTGGACCGTGCGAAATCGAGCGAATTCTACAGTGTGAACGGTGAACGCCCTGTCGTACTATAGCGTTCATTTTTATATATTTGTGCGTAATTATCAAGTGCGACTTGAAATTCGTTTGAGAAGATTTTTATTGGAGCGACAAGAGCGAATCTGATTGAATATCGAGGATGCTTGAGAGAGCCTTACCTACAGAAAGAGAACAGGTGATATTAAGCTCGAAAATACGTAAGTAAAAATTAAACGTAAAGTATACGCGAGTGATCTTAACCTCGAAATACATAAGTAATATTTCGAAAATATACGCGAGTGTACGTAACCTTGAAGTATCGACTCACCTGCTGTTAACGGTGCGAATAATAACTTCGGTTCAGCTCCTTTGAATTCATTCCCCCCCGGACCGAGTACGGATTCATCAAACACGGAGCGTCTAATGCAATTTCTAATTGAAGATGGTCGTCGAAGAGATGCAATGATGATGAGGATGCTTGATCGTTTGTCTGCGGAACCTAACACACAGACCTCAAAATCGGATCGGATTACGGATTCGTTCCACATTATGCCGGACCTGAGCAAGAGCATTCAAGAATTCGACGGAGAAAAAGGGAGCGTTGCAGCCAAGGAATGGCTGGAGAATATAAACCGAATGAATCGCCTACACCGATCGCCTGTAAGCTTCGTTCTAGAAACAGCTAGATCTCATCTACGAGGTGGAGCTTTGAATTGGTTTAGGTTGAGAGCACCAAACTTGGATTCGTGGGACAAATTCGAGGTGGCCTTCAAAAAAACATTTATCAAATCTGAAAATTTAACAGATAAATGGACTCGTATGAAGGAGCGTGTACAGCAGAAAGGGGAGTCGCTCACCTCCTACTTTCACGAAAAAGCGAGATTTTGTGGTGTACTAGGTCTAACCGAATCAGAAGCGAAGGAACAAATCCTGATTGGTCTATGGTCACGAGATCATTGTTCAGCGATGTCAGCCAAGGATCATGTGGACCTGGATGACCTTCTACATGACCTGCAACAACAAGAAAGAATTAGTCATCAACGCAGTGAAAGAATTCGAGGTGCGACGGATACGACGAAAAAGAAACTCGATGATGGAGCGAAAGATCGTCACGAGAAACCGCGACCTAAGGCAGACAGAGGTGCGGATAAACCGGTAAAACCGGAAAACAGTCGTAATCCAGATCGCCGAGCGCCGATTTGAAACGAAAATGGAGACCCAAAATGTTATAACTGCAAAAAATTTGGTCACATATCTAGAGACTGCCCGGAACCACAAGAGGAACTAACTTGCCGTATATGTCGGAAGAAGAGACATACCCAGAGACACTGCCCTCAACGATCGACTCCAACCGAAGGTGAAATTAAAGCTGTCAAGTTAAATGAGAACTGTTCAGGTTCCAAATATATCAAACAAGTGCAGTTGGATAACCATTACTGGACTGGAATGATTGACACGGGTAGCTCCGATTGCACGATTAAATCCTCCACCGCCAACGTCGGGGGATACAAAGTCGAACCTAAGAAGATCGCTTTGAAGAGCTTTGGCCCTGAACATTTTAAGGTTTTCTCCACCGGATTAATTCGAGCTCGTGTGACAGTGGATGGTGTTTCAGCGGAAGACATACCCTTGTACGTGGTTCCAGATGACAGCCAACAATTCGACTTGATCGTCGGGAGGTCCTTCACAGAACTTCCTCATATAGCCTACGCTAGAGTACGAAACGAACTTCGCTTTGTGGAATCTGAGAACATTTTTAGAATTTTTCCAAGCGAAATTAAAGAACAAAAAGTGAATTTGGTGGAAAGTAAATGTTTACCTGCGCATTCCATGAATTTCATCTCGGTGAAGAACTCAACAGAGGAGTTTCAAATACCATGTTTGAATCTGGAAGCTGAAAACCTTCAATCGACGAAGGAATTAGTGACAATTGATTTGAAACACATGAACGTGTGCAAGAGACCTCCAATTTCTAAGAAAGTAACGAAAGAAGATTTGGACCTGGGAGAAGATCAACCGAAAGAACGAATGGAGGATCTCGTCAACGTACTGAACAAGTACAGACACACTATTGCGATGAATTTGAACGAGTTGGGATGTACCGATCTGGTAACTATGGAGATTCGGGAGAAATCAGGAAGTATACCTTTCCAGTCAAAACCCTATAAAGCCAGCGGCGACGAGCGTACTAGACTTAAAAACATTATCGAAGCACTGAGAGACGCAGGAATCGTGGTCGATACCAATTCGTCTTATGCTAGCCCGGTCCTTTTGGCAAAAAGAAAGAATGGAAAGGATCGTATGGTTGTAGACTTTCGACGTTTGAACGCACAAACCGAAGGGATTAGTTTCCCGTTGCCAGACATCGACGACCACATGGCACTTTTAAGTGAGTGAAATCTTTTCATCACGCTCGACCTGGCCCAAGGTTACCTACAGGTTCCATTGTCCAAGGAGGGTCGCGAAAAAACAGCCTTCATAACGCCAGACGAGACGGGAGAATTTACCCGGATGATATTCGGCCTGATGAACGCCCCCTTTTATTTTGGAAAGTTAATGCAAAAAGTTCTGGGCCCTCTTCGAAAGCACGTGGTTGTTTTTTATTTGGACGATATCTTGATCGGAGGACGCAACTGGGAGGAACTGCGAGAGCGACTTATACTAGTTTTAGATGCTCTTGGTGCGGCAGGTCTCACCTTAAATCTTGCCAATTGTTCGTTCTTGAAGGAAAAAGTGTCCTTTTTAGGATTCCAGATTTCAGGTAAAGAAATTGAACCGGGATCTACGAAACTGCGCGCCATTCAAGAGTTGCCGGCACCCACTAACATTCATGAAGTGCGGAGATTTTTGGGATTATGTAGCTTCTTTAGGCGTTTTGTGTTTAAATTCGCCGAGACGGCTCGCCCACTCTACGAGCTCCTAAAATCAAACCGAACATTCGAATGGAACGAAGAAGCCGAGAGAGCGTTCGTGGATCTAAAAGTATGTCTCACCAATTATCCGGTTCTACAATTGTTTGATCCGAAGAAGGAGACTGAACTCCATACAGATGCTAGCGCGCACGGATTAGCAGCTATTTTGATGCAGCGAGGATCCGACAGTAAACTACACCCAGTCTACGCGATAAGTAAGAGAACCAGCGAAGTTGAACGAAACTATCATTCCAGTAAGTTGGAATTACTCGCAATAGTCTGGGCTGTCACTCGGTTACGCCTTCTTTTAATCAATGTGAAATTCAATATAGTGACCGACTGCCAGGCTTTAGTGTATTTGAACACGCAGCGAACCAAAAATCCGCAAATCACTCGTTGGGGTAACTTGCTTAACGACTTTAATTATAAAATTGTGCATCGACCTGGTGAGAAGATGGCCCACGTGGATGCGCTGAGTCGAGCTCCAGTGCAAGATGACGATGAGAAATCAGCGGGGGAAATTATCGAGGCTCCATTAACTATATTCAGTGTTAAGACTAACGAAGAAGAAGTAATGTTATACCAATATTGCGACGAGTTGCTGAAACAAAAAAGAGAAATTTTACTCAAAACCGAAAACGAACGATCAAAGAATGAGAAGAGCGAAGTCCATGATTACGAACTGCATTCCGGAGTTCTATATAAACGAGTAAATCGACGGTTACTGTACGTGATACCCAAGGCTTTACGAAAGAGCTTGGCAATACGATTCCACGATTTGGGAGGACACACAGGCTTGGAACGTACAGTTCAGAAAATGAGCCATCACTACTTCTTCCCAGGAATGAGAAGATATCTGAGACAGCACATCAAGGCATGTTTAACCTGCATGAGGAGCAAAACTATGCGAGGACGTCAACCAGGGGAACTTCACCCAATACCGCCAGGGCGAAGACCTTTCGATGTTGTCCACATGGACCATTTGGGTCCGTTCAATCCTACGTCTCGAGGAAATAAACATGTACTCGTAATAACGGATAATCTGACGAAGTTCGTACGCCTGGAAGCGACTAGAGATACAAAAACAACCGGAGTCATTCGCCACCTTGAAAATTTCATTCTGGATTTTGGAGCGCCTAGTCGTCTGATAACTGATCGAGGGACATGTTTCACGTCCCATGAGTTTGAGTCCTTTTGTGAAAAACACGGGATAAAACATTTACTCAATTCTCCACGACATGCCCAAGCTAATGGACAAGTGGAGCGAGTGAACGACACGCTGACGTCTATGATGATCGCCGACCTGGTCGACACGCAAAACCGAAACTGGGATCAACAATTGAGAAGAATGGCTCGAGATCTAAATGAAGCCTTCAATAATACCACTGGGAAGGCTCCTTTCGAGCTCCTATATGGATTTCAACCACGACACGATGAAGGGTTTCTACGTGACCTGACTACTTCGGAGGTATATGATCGCCCTGAGAAACTACAAGATGAAGCCCGAACTAGATCAATAGAAGAACAGGCAAAATACAAATGCCGCTATGATAAGAATCGACTGAACCACGTAAGGTACGACATCGGCGATATTGTCTTCATGAGAGTCAAGCCGGTATCAACTGGAGAGTTCACTAAACTTCAAGGACGATTCAGAGGTCCCTTGGTGGTCTACCGTATTTACCCGAATGACACTTACGGCGTTATGGACCTTCAGACAGACAAGCAGGATCGTAAATATGCTAGCACGGCTCACGTCAGCCAGTTAAAGGTCTGGAAACCAGCCTTTGAGGATGACGACTACGAAGAAGATAATATGATGGAAGAAGATTACGATAATGTAAACGTAACAGGTGAAGCAGAGTTATAACGTGACGTCGACACGAAAGAGCAGCCAGCAACGAAAACAAGTGATCCTCAAAAAGACTCAAAAGAAAAACGTGTTAGGCCAAAAAGACAAACCCGATTACCTTCAAGTTTTGCTGATTATGAAATGTTTAATATTCTCGAGGCCGAGAATAACTAGGATGGCCGAATGTTAGAAGCTTTATTTTGATGCCAATTTGGTTAGTTAACTCTTATGAGTATTTGTATTTAAAATTACGTTTGATGTGCCCTCTGGTGACTATGTATGAGACTAGAAGGGAGAGAGAGGAAAGGATGTGGTGTGTGTTGAGCGTGGAGCGATTGTCGAGCGGGCACGCCTGAGACTGTGATGTTTCTTTTGGACTTTTTTTTGTGTATATACTCAATCTTTTAACCGTTGAATGTGTTAACAAGTTTATTTTTGCAACCCGAATTAAGTTTATAATATTGTTTCTATCACGTGTGTCACTCCGCAGCAAACCTTTGAAGACCTCAAAGGGCAAAGACGCGGTTTGCTGAGTCGTAACACAATATACTATTCTTGGCGAAGTACCACCTCGTGGACTATTTTTCCGGGGGGCCATCCATCATGCGAGGTGGATGGCAAAAGCTATTTATTGCTTGAGAATCTTTCTCTTTCGTCGTGAATTTGTATTATCTCCAGAAGAAGAGAATGAGATATGTGATATTTGTATTTTTATTGTTAGTCTGTACGTCGAAGCATGGTTTTGTGCGCCTTCTGCTACTGAAGCACATTATTTGGATTTCAGGGTTATGTCAAAACTTTATGAATATCAAGCTGTCGATCCCGGTATCTCTCGTGTTGCATTAAAAAAGCTAATGAATCATTTATGGTATTTAAGCTCTGAAACTGTCATGTCGCATTAGCTTTCTTTGATCCGAAATTGTCATCAGAATCCAAAATCAAAATGGTCAATGCTTTGAATCGCGAAACAGAATCATCAAATAAGAATGTGAAGCCAGTACAAGTTCAAATGGATGAAATCCCAGAAATTATTAAAAATGGAATTGAGCAATTCGTTTCTGCCGACACTAAACGATATTTCGGAAGATTTAACTTGAATGATGAATTCCTTAGGACAGAACCATCGATGTGGCCTGAAAATGAAAGTTTTGTTAGGGGACTGGAGTTAGTAAGTAAATTGAAAGTTGTGAATGATTCGGCTGAGAGAGGCGTTAAGCTTATTGAAGAATATAACACATTATTTACGAAAAACGAACAACAGAAACATTATGTGCTTCAGATTGTGAGTGCATATCGCGCCGAAAGTTTCCAGGTTATAAAAAAGAGTCATTGTCTAAGCGTCAAGATTTGTAGTAAAAACAAATGATTTTCGAATTTTCCTCGGAAAAGGTTAGTCATACGAGAAAAAGTCATGGATAATAATATGTGCATTTTTAATAGATCTACAACTTTCGTGTAAAGCTTTTTTTACATAATTAAAATTTAGCAAAATAAACAAATAAAATTGGTTTTTTCTTCAATTATATGGTTTTTTTATGTTCAAGGGCCCAGGGGCACCCTTTTCCTTATTCCGATTAAGCTCAACTTTTGCAGAAATTATTTCTACATAAAAAAGGAACCAAACTGGGGAGTAGCGTGAAGAAAATCCAATCTTTGAAAATAAGAGCCATCCTAATGTAATACTGTTTAATTTGTGTTCTCTTATTGAAGATAATTTAAAATTTGCATTTAACTTCATCACAAACCTAAACTAAGGATATGAATGGTAAGGCCTAATATTGACAAGTTCGACTTTGTAAGCGGCTAATTGGAAAACAATAATATTATTCGAATTTTCGATTTTTTAATATTGAAATTATACTAAGAAAGGAATTTAAAAATATTATAAATTATGATTTTTTTTTCAAAAATTACCTGATAAATTATTGTAAATTTGGTCTTAAATTGTTTGCAGGACGCAAAACAACTGTAATCAAAAACGAAATCCCATCTGCAAATAACTTTTAGTTAAAAGAGGTAAAAATCAGTTGAAATCGGTTCCACTTTTCTTTTTATAATATTGTACAAAAATATGATAGGATACAACTGATGAAAATTTTAATTCAATACTATACAACTCAATGAAAATTTGAGGTACATATATTTTATATGATCTGAAATTTCTCGTTCCCCAATTATTAATGCGAATGCCAGAAATGTAGAAGATAAATTTTTAAAAAACTGTTATTTGATGAAAAAAATTAAAATAAAGCTAGGGTAATAAGTAATAACACAATATTGGCCTACCCTTCAGTAGCGATCCTCCCCCTTTATAATTCTGGCTTGATGTCCGCTAAATTATATTCATGGTTATAAATAATATGTATAGCCATGAATAATATTTGGCAAACATACATGCTTCTTTCTTTCGTAGCCTGGGCGTACTAACCCCACCTGTCATTCGACTTAGAATAAATTGAGTCGCGGCACTCAGTCGAAAAGTTAAAAGTCCCTCTGACAACCTACAGCGCAAGCGCGGTTTAGCTGTTCATCCGACGCTTGTAGAGTTTGACGTAGCGAGAGCGAACCAATCACGCGAAGCTCCCTCCCAGCGACATCGGCAAAATGATCCTCGCTAGTGAACCCCCACTCGCTTGAAATGCCCTTTGTCAGTCGCATATTGGATTTTCGACAATCTAATGCCGACCGATCGAATCGAAAAAACCGATCGGACCGTGGCACCAGAGTGGCACGGATTGAATGCGGGTTTTTCAACATTCGATCAACGGGCCGATCGAATCGAACAAACCGATCCGACCGTGGCACAGATCGAATGTCGGTTTTTCGACATTCGATCGGTGGGTCGATCGAATCGAATTAACCGATCCGATCATAGCACAGATCGAATTTCGGTTTTTCGACATTCGTAGTGCGTCCAATGTCGGTTCGAAATCAGATATAATTTTTTTGCACACCTCTAATCATAATATACTATTTCTACTCAATTTTTTTCCTGGATTTACACAATCCTTGTTTAGCTTAGAAGTTTCAGGGATTTTATGAAAATGTTTTTCACCTTTGCTCAAATTTTACTTTCTAATTACTTGTCCAACTTTAATTTGACAAATTCATTTAATTGCACTGGAAATCAACATTACACACAATAGTTTCTTAGACGCATAAAGCAGAAAATATTTGTATATTTAAGAATTAACAGTATATAAATATCGTTATCTATAATGTTTTATTATTAATTGTTGTCTGATTTCCTTTGCGATAGAAATATGTCCTTGAATATTTATGGCGAAGAGACCTCTTTTTACATTCTCATTCTAATGAGAAGGTATTAGTTTTATGTATGTCTGCCTGTATCCTATAAGCACGACAACTTTCGAAAGATTGATTAGATTAGATTGTGCTTTGGCACACTTTTTTAAGGCCTAAAAAGCGTTTTTCTTTGGACTTTAAAAAAGTAAGCGGGTATTGTAATTAGAATTTGTTCCTTAAGGCCGATAGAGCCTTAAGTAAAGAAACTTCCTTTTTAATCTTAAATAAAAACAAATTTAACAATCACTTAAAATGTAAAGATTTTGTCAATTTTATAATCTTTGCAAGTAAATTTCTTCTATTTATCTCAGTCGAGCACGATGTGCGAAAAACGAAAAAAGCGGAGCGCGAAATACAACGACCGCGCGCCCTAGGCACGCTCAAACTTGAGAGCCGCGCGCGAAGCGCTCGATGAGAATGTGAGAATGTTCATGGAAAAAATGTAGAAAATGAGCCTATTTACACAGCAGCAAATATTGCTACGTTATCAGAAACTACTACGCTTGATAACCCATCAGGAGCCTCGGTTATGAATATAATTTTTCTAATTGGTTGCCAAATGTAGCAGTTTCTGCTACCGTTGCAGAAACTGATGCGGTGTACATAGGCGCATTATTGCCCTTATTCCTGGAGAATATTCTCCTTTCTGCACAGGCAAAAGATTTCAATTTTCTAGAAAAAATATGTCTAAATTATACAAAGAATATTGAAAGGTAAAAACCTCAAGTAGATTTTATATCATACGTTACTCGCGTAGTTAGTGAAAAAATATATTTCTTGTTAGTTATTCCGTGAATTAATATTATAGTATGTTCTTAGTTTTATACTTATAATATTTTTGAATACTCTTTTACAATTCCAATTTCGATTTTTTTAAAGTGTACTTCGATGAGCTAATTTATAGCATAAAAATATTTTTCAGTGATGAATACTCGGAAATTTGAACATCGAAGAAACAAAGTTTATGATGGAATTGAGATAAAACTCTTTTTAATTTTTCAAATTACATGCTGCAGAATTTAATTTTTGTGAACAAATTTCAAATACACAATTTTTCAACTCAGTTTCAACGTTTTCATTGCAAATTTTATGCGATTGTATCTACGATAATGATATATTTATTATGTTTTATTTATTATTTCATGTAGAAGTGTACCTATATTATTTAGATTCTTTCGATGACTGCATAAAGTTAAGTATTAGAGTAGAAAATGAATAAGTATAAAAGCTAATAATATAATAAATTCACATATATTTTATTGTAATTCAATAAAAATAATTATTACCAAAAGTGAGAATTTTTCACAGATTGTATGCGAAGAACATAATTTGTGTATATATATATATATATATATATATATATATATATATATATTTGTGTATTTATTACTGAGTTTAACAGTTTATTATTATAAAAATTGTATAACAGACGATATGAAATATAAGAAATATAAATATATGAAACTCTGAAAATTGTTATTGAACAAAATACACAATTTTCCAATAAATATAAGAAACAATTACCTACTATAAATGTTTAATAATAAAATTAAACACGAAACAATTAAGTTTCCACTTATATATCGTAAAAAATATTTTCTTTTATAGTAATCATATATGCGACGTGGAACGGAGAAACCAGCCTTAGGCTCGAAAATGAGTTTACGAGAAAAAGCGGATGAAAGAGAAAGGAATTCAAACAGGTAGCGAAGCGGCTCTCGTCTAACACAGTTGAGGCGTCCGTATCTGTATGAAGGCTCGAGAAATATGAATGAGAACGGCTGACTACGGCCGACTACGGTCAAAAATAAACGAAAGCAGTAAATAATAATCATATTATGTGTTATTAGCATGTTTTATTACGACTTATAAAACAAAATTGAAAAATGTCTAGAAAAACTATCGGGAACAACTGTCTAATCGCGTGCATCGAGTGGTGATCAACCGAGTCAAACGCATTAGAGCAGGCCTGCCCAAGTAGGGGAAAACTGCTCATTTTCCAGATGGGAATTTAACACCACCACCGACCTCTATTCATTCAACTTCACGACAGCGACCACCCCCCAAGCCTCTGGACCTGTGAAGAGGGACGTGGTGGTGGAACTCGAACATGTGGTGAACGAGCAGTTTTCCCCTACTTGGGCAGGCCTGCATTAGAGCTTCAAGGTATCTCACAGACACGACGCGTGAGAGTGTTGGTGCAAGAGTCCAACGCGATGCGAAAAAAATCACCTCCCAACTTTGAGCTCCAGAAAATTCGGTTTTTAACGTGGAACAATGGAGACTTTTTTATTCGATAGGGGAAATCTTCATTATTCAGATTCAATAGAAACTGGAAAATCGATTTTTCGGTCCTAAGGCTGGTTTCTTCGTTCCACGTCACATATTTTAAATTATGAGTTTCGATTTTTTCCCATTTTCCAACAAAGGGCCCCTGGTGCAATGATTGGTCTAGCCAGACTCCCAGGTAGCTGACCACAAAGTATGTCATTGGTTAGCTTGTCAGGGAACCCTGACCAGGTCAATGGTGTGTCGACTGCTGCTCTATGGTACGTCTTCCCTCTACGGTACGATATGGATAAATAAAGATCAAACCGAACGCTGGCCTTGTTGCAAAAAGCTTAGAAAGTTTTTATAAAACTCAACGGGAAAAAATAAATCATTGATATTAATACAGCACAAAGAAACCCAATAGATAATATTTTTGAAAGACCATACAAATCCGTGAAGAATTAAAAGATAATGATGTTACAACTTTGACCACAAACGATGTTAGTCATATTCGAAATAAAATGGGCAATGCTGCCGTGCAAATGAAATAAAACGTATTTGTGGGATATTTGTGGGATCACTTTCTCTGCATATCTACCGTGGAGAAAAGGGATCATTTTTCGAGAGTGCACAGTGGTCAAAAATCGGAAAAAGGTGGTCAATTTCGCAAAAATATTTTTTTTTCACGGGCTTTTTACTTACAGATACGTCTCAGTAGTATATGTGTAATTTATTGCCACATTCAATAACAATAAGATCTTTTTTTTGACTCCGTGATTTATTCTGAAAGTGAGCGTTTCACGAGTAATATTCAACGCGTTTGAAACAAGTGAAAAACGATTATGCAAAAAAACGCATGGCTTGTGAAATAATAAACAAATTTCTGTTTTCCAACATGGAATCGTCTCTAAAAAGTAAGTACTTCAATATTATTTAATTGGTGAATCATGATTTTATTGATTGTAATTTACAAGATCATGTAAAGTCGACTGAAATTGTCTCGCAGAAAAAAGGAGAAGTAATATAATTTGACGAATATATAAAATGTTCCACTGAGTTCCACCGAGATATTTAGTTTAAGATAATGATTGGGCTTTTTCCTATTTCGTATCAAAAAACCAGAGACCCCAAAAACCCGTGAGTAACAGAACTTGACCCATTTTATGAACACTTTATACTTTTGGCCAGCTTTTCGCGATTTGGCCCCACTGTGGAGTGTGACAAAGTGACTGTGGCAAAGACTTTGCCACATTCACGGCATCTCTTTCTACACTCTTACATTCGAGGGAGACGAGAATATGACTCAAGCAGTTTACCTAACGCCTTCAGACGGGATAATTAGAAAAAACGTCAGAATGATAAACGGAATGAAAATACTTAGGTATATGTCTTTGAATTTTAATATAAGCATGGATTCTCAATTGTCGATGCTAATGAATGAATGGAAAATTAGAAAAATGCGCTTGAAATGGGAGGCTTCGCATTGGATTTTTGCCTATATTTGAAAATAAACAGTGGCTTTCTGCATGAAAAACATTGAATGTGTAGATTTTGAAGTCAGATGAACGGATATTTATTCTTTTCAGTACGAATTTCTTTTTGCTTAAAATGCAAAAAACGTATCTGATGAAAAAATAATGTGGACATTTGAAGAAAACACATAAATAAATTGCAAATCATAGAAAGTGTGTGAAAAAAGTTTTATTTTATGTATACTAGAACAGGTGTCAATTTGGTAAGTGCATGCGCAGGTTGCCATTTCGCAGATAAACTAATTTATATTTTCATTTGTGTGTTTTCTGTAGAGACGGGTAAAATTTTTCCTTAAAAGTAGCTAACTATAAGAGCGAATTTCGATTTTTTCCTTGCATGGATGATTAGAGGAGAGTTTGTATATTATTAATATGACCTTAACTCAATTTTGACAACAACTGCAGATACGCTTTATTCCATTTGCAAGGCAGAATGCTCGAAGATCATTAATATTATAAAACAAAATAACTGTGGAATGATTAGTTATTATATTTTCATTCATTTTTTCATCTTATTTCAATATTACACACTGTGAATGTGTCGTATTATTTTCAATTTAAAGTAAAGATTTTCGTTCCATTATATTGCATCTTTGTATATTGCGAGCAAAAAGTATTCCGTAGAAAAAATAAATTCAGCTTACAAGGGGAAGGTCAGAGGCGGTGCTTTTTGTTTTGAGTCATACTTTTTGTAATGAAAGGTAATGGCCCCAAAGTAAAGTTGTGAAATTCTTAGGACCCAATATTTGGCCTGTTATGAAAAAGCTTATGGACTTGAAAAAGCCGTCTCTCAAGTGACCGAGTAGCTCCGCGGTAGAGCGCCCAGTTTGAGCGCAGAGGCCGCGGGCTCGATTCTCGCCGCCTGCATCCTTTTACTTTATAATTACTTAAATATTTGTATATTCGATTCCCTTATGAAATTTTTGTCAATTATGCGATAATAAACAAATAACATGCCTTTTTCCAATGAAAAAATCACATTTTCAGAGTTTTTTCACATAAAAAGGTAATTTTTATAAATGTTATAAATTTAATTATTCACTTAAAATTGATGAAGAAAATATAGAATAAAAATATATTTCAAACAATTATATTTTAAATAAGACATGGAATTCTGACCATGTAGATGAATATTTTAAAATGAGAATACAAGAGAACATTTTTTTTGTGACAAAACTCTGAAAACGTGAGTTTTTCATTGGAAAAAAGCACATTAAATGTTTATTATCGCGTAATTGACAGACATTTTACGAGTGATTCAAATATATAAACATTTAAATACTTATAAAGCAAACAAAAAATTTTAATGCAGGCGGCGGGAATCTAGCCCGCGGCCTATGCGCTCAAACCAGGCGCTCTACCGCGGAGCTGCTCGGTCACTTAGGAAACGGCCTTTTCAAGTCCATAAGCTGGCCTCAATTTTCTTTAAAGCCGTTTTTCTCAAAACTGGCCAAATACTGGGTCCTAGGAATTTCACAACTTTACTTTCGGGCCATGACCTTTCTTTAAAAAAAGTATGAATCTAAACAAAAAACACAACCTCTGATCTTCCACTTGTTAATTTTCTTTAAACATCAATTGAATTACCAAACCTTTCAAAAATTTCATCAGGCTGAAAGCCAAAAATCTCCGTTGAATTTAAATGAAAAAATACATGCATTAAATTCAATTCAATGATATAAGAAAGATAAGTAATAGCTGAACCAAGTTTTCATGAATATTGTGCGCATAATGTGATTTACCTTCCTGTTTAGCCCATTTCATTTTCATTGCCTGTGTAAAAATAACCTATACTGCATGCCAACAAAAATATAAATAGACAAAGAAAATGACTATAATTAATTAAACGGGGCTTGAAGATGTAAAGCACTTAATTAAATTTAATCTCGAAACACTGAACAAAGGGAAGGGTTTAACTGTGATTCACGCGGTGCGAAGTTCAAGAAATAAGAGTGAGTGGAATCAGTGAAAAAATTTAATGCTGTCTGATCGGGCAAACTGCTTTATATTTTCCCCCAATATGTGATTTTAAACTACAGGTTTCTTATAAATAAATAATAATTCGATATTCTGCTAATATTTTTGTTCTCGTTTTGATATTGCTTTTGCCATGGTTTTCAAAATACACTAAAGCTTCAATTTAATAAGATCGGGTTTACGTCGTTCCTAGAATTTAGGTCCTCGTCATTTTGTTGATGCGGGGACGGCGGGACGGATAGGCGGTGCTCTGTCAAGCGTGACAAACAGCATGAGGGCAGTATTCTCAGCGTGTTAGTACGTCACCTATAAGCATATGTCCAAATCCAACAGAAATTGTTCATGCGGCCCTGACTGTTTACGTTTGGATAGTCTGGATTTATGTTGAAGGCCACTGTAAGCCATGCCCGAAATCGTACTTATTTCCAAGTTCCAGTGTAAAAAAAATTGGCCCGGAGGTCGTGCTATATTTGCTTAAACGCATACAATTTTAGCATGGCAAGTCTCTACAATACCGAAGCTTTATCCGAGTTCGCGATTATCCGTGGTGGAAAGAAAAATAGTTGGCCCGTCTTATCCGAGCTGTTGCGCAAGAGTAGTCCGTATTATCCGAGCCTTATGCATTATACATACATATGAACTTGTCTTAACCAAACAGAGCAGATCTTTCTAAACCTTTGCTCTGATTGGTTAATAATTAGTAATTGTACTATTTGAATATTTATTCAAGTACACTTTCAGTTTATTATACTATGACTTTGCTTTTATTCAACATTCACTTTTATCCGAGTTTCCCGATTATCCAAGTTAGGGCCAGCCCACAATAGCTCGGATAAGCGAGGTTGTACTGTACAGCTCGAGCGTATGCTTTGAAAGTAGCATCACTGTGCGAGAAAAGCTTTCACTTGAATGTGCTATGGTTGCAAGAAACCCATGCGATTTCGGTATGAGTTTCTTACAACGGAGGTCTTAAGCCAAGCGTACCAGCGTCAAGTGATAGGGTTTTCTCGCTCAGCGAGACTGATTTTAGAGCAGTTTCGAGCGTGCTTAAAATGCATTAATTCTAGCTAGGATAACAGGAAAAAAACCTGCCACAAACGCATGAGAGATACCCTTGCTATTTTACTTAAATTTTTTCTCCATGTAGCAGAAAAGTTTCCAAATTCACATAACCTAGCAAATAATTGTAATTTTGTTATTGTTTTTAAACCACTAAACTTCAAATTCAAAATAAACATTAAACGAAATAAAATACTCAATTAAATTTTTATTTAAACGAAAAATACTCCATAAACTTTCAGGATACTATTATTTTATAACTAGGCATTCTAACCACAAAATCTAACAACTTGCAAAACAAAAATCATCAAATTTTCAAAATATATTGTGTTCCTATAGGAGACGTGTGAGAAAAAAAACGGCGGAGAAATTCGAATATCCATTCAGTTGAAATCTTTCGCCAAACTTGAGCCAGATTTTTTTTTCCTAAACCGTGATTTTATCAATTTCCTTATCAGCACTCTCGTTTTTCCTTAATCACATTTATATTTTCAAAAAATGTTGAATTCTGAAAATTCACGTGTAAATAAAACCAATTCATCCAACAGCGATGATTACTTTTTATGCAACAGATGACGACAGGCCGGTTCCGCGTCTGCCCCGAATTTTGACCATCTTATAAGTCGAAAATTTAGGAATTACTTAATTTGAGAAACAGTCTTACTTTCTGCTCCCATTACCCTTGGATACATCCGTAAAATAGAATCCAATAGAAAAGAGAAGTTGTTGCTTTTTGTTGCTTGTTAACT